>CP092885.1:37926250-38164572 GCA_030710605.1 Cordylochernes scorpioides | reverse complement strand
GGGTTGAGAGGACTTACCACAAGGAGGGCCTACTCCTCAAGGCCAAAGAAGAAAGTGGAAGGGTGGTATATATACCCATGAATGGTAAGACAGATGACCTTGCTTACTTCCATACATATGATATGACTGTCCCCCATGACCTATGTTGATAACAGTGTGCTGACAGAATAATAACACATAAAAACCCCTTTGCCAGGATGCACAATGCCCACTAATGTTCGGAATAATAAACATCTAGAATAGCATACCATCATTTTGATTAGCCTTATCTTCCCTATAGGTTTCGGTACACCTGGCTTCACCTAGTAATGGAAAATGCATTTTGCTAGAAATGGGCCTGCTTTCATAGTAACTGATGAAAGGCAGATGAATAATGAATAGCACAAACGCATTTGTCCATTACTTGGCAGGGGGAGGATTGTTGGGGCACGTTTTTGTAACCATACCCCAACAGAAGGCGTATGTATAATCAAATCAAATGGATACATGGCTTCCCTCCCACATAGACTTACAGACCATTTTTTTTTGCCCAGAAACTTAGACACTTGGTGACACCAGACTTCCATGCCGAAAGCTGATGCCTGGTAAAGAAGAAGACATCCAGAGACATCCGAGCTGGAAACTGTTGCTTCATATGTACATATATTCCCCTCACCAAAAATTTAGGTAAAGGTGACCAGAAAAAAAAAAGGGAGAAAAATGGAGAAAGAAGATCTCTAAAGACTGAACCTTATAAAATATCCTTCCCGAGAAAGGAAAGCATCACATTACAGTCCAGGTAAAAAGGGCCTGGGTCGATTTTAGCCAAGACGGGGGGCGATATATATACCGTCCCGAGAAAAAGGGAGGATTGTATTTCAATCCATGTGGAAAGGGGGGGGGGGGGCCTGGGGTCTGAAATTTTACACTATCGCCGTAGCTGTTGCTCTCTTTAGATTTTTTTGTTTTGGTAATACTATATGTTCTATTTTGATGGAAGAGGCCTGGAGTCTGAAATCTTACACTAGTGCCGTGGTTGTTTCTCTCTTTAGATTTTTTTGTTTTGGTAATACTATATGTTCTATTTTGATGAGGCCTGGGGCGTCTATGAAATTGATACTGGAGCCGTTGGCCATTTTGATTGGTGTTTCTTTCGGCGAATGAAAATGGAGAGAGAGATGAATAAAAGAAGGTTCTTTGCCAAAAGGCAAGATTCGATCGGAGTCGCTCAGTGAAAGGACAGTCTGCAGACAGGAGACCAGACCTTTGCCGGCACTTTCGAGAAAAGGTAAGCCATTTGTCATTATGACTTAGCGCCTTCCCCCCCCTTTTGTGTAGTAGCCAACCTAGATTTCGCATGGGCCCTAAAGGGCTATAAAGTAACTCCAGGTCACCTCTATCTAAATTTTACTATGTAAATAGCATATCTCGTCAGTATAGACATGTTCCCAAATTTTAAGATATTTAAATAAATATCTAGAGAAATTTTCTTGTTTCCTCTGTTACCTATTTCATACATAATTTGCCTTATGGTGCTATTCCCACTGTTTAAATGAAATGTTGTATGTTTCTTACCTATTTGAAGGGAATGTTACTAATAATCAAGTCTCCCATAAATTACCGGCCACATACA
This sequence comes from Cordylochernes scorpioides, assembly GCA_030710605.1. Lineage (NCBI taxonomy): Eukaryota > Metazoa > Arthropoda > Arachnida > Pseudoscorpiones > Chernetidae > Cordylochernes > Cordylochernes scorpioides. The sequence continues at coordinate 38,162,960 of CP092885.1, read as the reverse complement.
TTGCCGCGAGTGTCTGTGTTTCAGTGTTTTATAGATTGCCCAATTTAATAACGATTTCATGGGTTGTCTGATGAAATTGTATAATAGTGTCGCGGCTGTTTCCATCTTTAGACCATTGTTCTGACAATATTATATGCTCGATCCTTGCTTTAGCTCAACTCTTAATCAATTACAGAGTTTTTCCCCCCTTTTCTTTTTTATTTATTTTATTTATCCTGTTTGCACAAATTGCATTACATGTGATGATGTAAAGACATATGCCGATAGTGCATCACTGACAGCTGTGCTGCTATTATACAACATTAAGGTCTTGCTGCGGGTTATATACATGGGGTTGTTGGCCTAAATTGCTATATATATATATACTTAAGTAAGGAAACTTTAATAAGTCACATCGTGTATCCTCCCTTTTCAACTATCCAAACCGGGAACGCAACAGAACCCCTGCTTACATTGATCACCACCATATACATTTAGGAAGCTAGAGGAAACTAAAGCAAACATTGGATGATCAGTAGGCAACTATCATTTTTAAGCCTATGAACACAAGTAGATTAGCCCTAAGATATGTGTAAATAGTAGATACATCAAACACCTAAAATCTACTTTTGCCATCATGTTTATTTGAAGAAAAATAACTTAAAAGACGACAACTTTAATTGATTAAAATCGATCTCTCTAATCCTTTCCTTTATATATATAAAAATGAAATGCGAAATAGATGTTTGTTATCGCATCACGCAAAATCTACTGACTCAATCATTATGGAATTTCGCATGTAGGTAGCTGAAGATTTCGTTTAACATATAGGCTATTCAAAAAACTAAAAAAGGTAATGTGCTTTTTTTAAAAAATAAAAAAACAAAAAGCGTTAGTTCCAGGCTTTTACCGCTAGGGCGCAGCACTGGTCGCGACGATAAATGAATTTGATTTTTTAAAGCATCGGTGGTTCAGTTGTAGAATGCTCGCCTGCCACGCGGGCGGCCAGGGTTCGATTCCCGGCCGATGCATTTTTTTTTAACAATTTTTAAAACTCATTTATATTATATCTTCTACTATATTAATAAAATGCAAATTTCATAAGTGGTGTTCGCTAAAAACTTTCGTTACAATGCATCAATTTCGACCAAATTTTCAACATTTATGTAAAACGAGATGGAGCAGGTTTTGCTTAACATCAAAATATTTTTCCTAACTTTAACATGCGTAACTTCGCTGTTATCGATTAAATACAAAAAAAAATCAACCGAGTTAATTTTATTTATATATAAATACAAAAAAAAATCAGCAATTCATTCAACTCAATCTAAAAAAATATTCAAAACAAGCAATTTTAAGATAACACCATATGTAAAACAGTCGGCCAAGAAAACAACAACGATATTACATCTTTCTCACATATTCACACACAATCTTGATTAATAATTCAACTAATCTTTAACATTGTTTATTATACTTCATAATATATAATATTCGTTAGGCAAACTTTCACTCAGCCTGGTACACATCCGCTAGTCTTCTATATAAATGGAAATTTCATAAGTGGTGTTCGCTAAAAACTTTCGTTACAATGCATCAATTTCGACCAAATTTTCAACATTTATGTAAAACGAGATGGAGCAGGTTTTGCTTAACATCAAAATATTTTTCCTAACTTTAAAATACATAACTTTGCTGTTATCGATAAAATACAAAAAAATTCAACAGAGTTAATTTTATTTATATATAAATACAAAAAAAAAATTCAGCAATTCATTCAACTCAATCTAAAAAAATATTCAAAACAAGCAATTTTAAGTAACACCATATGTAAAACAGTCGGCCAAGAAAACAACAACGATATTACATCTTTCTCACATATTCACACACAATCTTGATTAATAATTAAAACTAATATTTAGCATTGTTTATTATACTTCATAATAAATAATATTCGTTAGGCAAACTTTCACTCGGATAAAACCTGGGCGAAGCCGGGTACACATCCCCTAGTCAATATATATTTGTATAAATTAGTAAATATAAACATTGAAGAAATAAGCGCCGGCGCAGAATATGATTTTTTTAAACATCACCAATACCATCTTCTAACAGAAATACAATAAATAACAGCAAAGACTCACTATGAATAACAGTAAAGACGCGCTATAAACAGTAAAGACGCCCTGTAAATAACAATAAAGGCGCGCTATAAATAACAGTATAGACGCGTTATAATGGTTATTTGAGAAATTGATTGGCCCTCTTTAAGACATAAACACCTGAAGCTTTTAACCACTAAATTATCTAGAGTTTGGCTCTTTTTAAAATGTTTTCGAAATATAATTCAGATCGCATCCACAATCTATATATGAACTGCTTGTAAGGACTATAAAAATTCTCATCCATCATCAAAAGGAATCAATTTATCCTGAAAGGTCATTTGAGAGAGAATGGCTGTGCAAACTTCCAATCAGAGACTTTCCTTAGTGCATGACTTTCCTTAGTTGGCGGTAATAATTTTCTGAGATAAAGGAATAGGACGCTCCAGAAATTGACTAATGCACTCACCAGTGGTTATAGACCATTATTTAGCACAAAGCAATAACGCGCCATCTAGTATACATACAAAATGAAAGGATTTAAAAGCAGGAATGTTTCTTTTATATATAATACAAACTTCTACTGTCCTTACTGCGATGAAAAAATATATTGGGAGGGCTTGGCTCATCAGTGGCTCATATATAAAAGAAACATTCGTGCTTTTAAATGCTTTCATTTTATATGTATAGACCATTATGTTGATATAATTAGCTGACATTTTTGTGAGTTTTGGAGGATTTACCTGATAGGGGGCTTCACCTCCTAGTGTTGGGGCACGTTTTTTGTAACCATACCCCAACAGAAGGCGTATGTATAATCAAACCAAATGGATACATGGCTTCCCTCCCACATAGACTTACAGACCATCTTTTTGCCCAGAAACCTAGACAATTGATGACACCAGACTTCCATGCCGAAAGCTGATGCCTGGTGAAGAAGACACCAGTGACATCCAGGGACATCCGCGCTGGAAGCTGTTGTTCCATATGTACATATATTCCCCTCACCAAAAATTTAGGTAAAGGTGACCAGAAAAAAAAAATGGAGAAGGAAGATTTCTAAAAGACTAAGCCTATTATAAATATCCTTCCCGAAAAAAAGGAAGCATCACATTACAGTCCAGGTAAAAGGGGCCTGGGTCGATTTTTAGCCAAGACGGGGGGGCGATATATATACCGTCCCGAGAAAAAGGGAGGATAGTATTTCAATCCATGTGGAGGGGGGGCCTGGAGTCTGAAATCTTACACTAGTGCCGTGGCTGTTTCTCTCTTTAGATTTTTTTGTTTTGGTAATACTATATGTTCTATTTTGATGGGAGAGGCCTGGGGCGTCTATGAAATTGTATACTGGAGCCGTTGGCCATTTTGATTGGTGTTTCTTTCGGCGAATGAAAATGCCAGCCAATAGAAACCTTTGGCGCGGCAGCGAATGAAAACGGAGAGAGACATGAATAAAAGAAGGTTTCTTTGCCAAAAGGCAGATTCAATCGGGGTCGCTCAGTGAGAGGACAGTTTTCAGACGGGAGACCAGACCTTTGCCGGCACTTTCGAGAAAAGGTAAGCCATTTGTCATTATGACTTAGCGCCCCCCCCCCTTTTTGTGTAGTTACCAACCTAGATTTCGCATGGGCCCTAAAGGGCTATAAAGTAACTTCAGGTCACCTCTATCTAAATTTTACTATGTAAATAGCATATCTCGTCAGTATAGACATGTTCCCAAATTTTAATTTATTTAAATAAATATCTAGAGAAATTTTCTTGTTTCCTGTCATACATATTTCATTCCTTTTGCTTTATGGTACTACCCCCCCCCCACACCTTAATTTCATAAATTGTACTAAAGGAGGGTTTCTTTGCCAAAAGGGAGATTTCTCTTTATTTATCCTGTTTGCACAAATTGCATTACATGTGATGATGTAAAGACATATGTCGATAGTGCATCATTGACAGCTGTGCTTCTATTATACAACATTAAGGTCTTTCTGCGGGTTATATACATGGGGTTGTTGGCCTAAATTGCTATATATATATATACTTAAGTAAGGAAACTTTAATAAGTCACATCGTGTATCCTCCCTTTTCATCTATCCAAAGTGTCGCCCGCCGCGGGGCTCGAATTTAGTATATGTTTCTTCCCCTATACTTTAGAAATATATACCTAATGAAAAGCCATACTATTTTTAAGTATTGGTGAAGTAGTCCACGCATCCTGAGATTAACAGTCTATTATAAATCGTGAATTTTAATTTATGCTTTCCGTTTCACCGGCATTTTATCAGGCAATGAAAGTTATGTTGAGGCGGTGTATACCGCATCTCTCGCCGCTGTCTTTTACGATTCACATTGTTTGTGGCAAAACCTTAATATTATCATTGATTTCTGATATCAAAGTAAAACGTTTATGGGGATGAGTATCTTTTATTCTGGTCTTCTCAAGCTTTCGAGCTTGTCCGCCCTTCTACAGGAGAAACATATACAATATATCAAGAAAATATAACGTCGCTTGATGCTAAAACTATTATGATTCTATCTACATATATATATATATATACATTAGGAAGTTTTGCATATTATTTGTTTTCTTAAGACACTTTTTTTTTGGTTAAGGTATTTATACATATTCTACTATTGTTTGCTATATTCTATGAATTATCTTATAGGTTAGAAATTCTATTATTTAAGTAGTTTTATAATAGTTATTGGCTATTACATATAAGTTACTTATATTATTGTTGATATTATTAGCTGGTACTAGGATATATTGTGTTATATGTTTCGGGCAAATCTATTTTCTATTAATGCTATTGTGTTTTCTGAATAATAGAGAATCAATTATAAGCCTTTGATATTTGCTGTTTATGTTATTGTAATGTATTCTAGGTTCTCCTAATGCGAAAGTGTGACCTGTTCCTTTGCAGTATTGGAAAATTAGAGACCTATTGTCTTGATTAATAACGTTGCGTATATGTCCATATATTCTATTGCTGACTCTCCTTCCTGTCTCCCCTGCGTATTTGGCTTGGCAGCTGTTACACTCTACGGAATATATTGCCTTTTATTCTCTGTTTTGGTTAGTGGGTTTTATGATAGTAGGATTATTTTTAGATAGTGGACTTTTATGGTGGAGCCTATGTTAGGGGAATTACAGTAATATGTTTGGATGCCAGAGTTTCTTAAGTAGTTGGCTATTGTTATAGATGTTTGTGAGTATGGAATGTAACATATCGCCCTATAGATATTTTGTGGTTTTGTTTATTGGGTTATTGATAGTTATACTTTTGTGGAAATGTTGTAATATAAAGGTGGTTTGGTATCCTGCTTGCTGGACATTATTTATAATGTTCTGTTTTTCAATCATTTTGAATTCTGTTGCGAGCACCATTGATTACAATTTCTTTATTTTACTTTCTCAAATTATTATATACAGTATGAGAAATGAGGTTGGATTGCCATGGTCCAAATTTAGAACGGTGATCAGTGTTTTACAGTAGTCTACTGAAATGACTTAGCATTTTTTTTTTCATCATAGCTCTGATATAATTTCTCACAGCAGAGGTGAGTTCTGATAAATATTGCTGGATACAAATATCTTAACTTCATTTTAATAGCGCTTTCTATCAAATCATACTAGCCTGTGCATCCAGATTAGGGCTAACATGCTGAATGATAGTTAATCGATTTTATTTTTTTAACGCATAGTGGATTGGGAGAGTGGCAGATATATGAGCCTTAAGGTGAAAATAGAATCGAAGATCCAGTTAGCGTACCCGTGAAGAGAGAAGTTTGATCACCATAAAAAGACGCGTCAGGCAACCGACTCTTTTTTTTTTTCATGATGCCTCCAACTGCATATGATCTTAAATATCCTGTATACACTCTGACAAGGGAAGGTTATCCTGAATTGACAAATGTATAATTTTTGTCTTTAGTAGAGATTTCCAAGATTCTATTTCTGAAACATTTTTTTTTTTTTGGATGAAGACAAATAAAACCATCTTGATAGTATTGAATTTTACAGTAAATATTTGCCAGCAGAAGGCATGATGAGATTACATGAAATTTAAACCAGTTATATGCTTAGTATGTTTCTTCAGCTGTAATTTACACAGTCATCAAATGAAGAAATGGGCAGTACGCCATATCTTGATGCTGGACACTTCTGTGTCAGGAAGGTGTAGTTAGTCTGTTTAATGAGAATTTCAATAATTATCGAAATTTAGCAGATTATCATTGGGGATTTGAACAACTGTCTTGAAAATTTTTGAACAGCCTGAGTAGATAAAGGAATCCTGGAGTTAGAGTGGAGAATTAGTAGTACAGACTGACCACTCGACGCAGATAACTCTAGGGAACAATTATTGTGTTAATCCGCCGTAGACAAGAAGAACATTGATTCTCAGGATATTCGATAGGCAGAATTTTGAGAATTGATAAGGTCATGGTTAAAGTTTACACAGGCATATGGGAGTAAAGACAGTGATTTAAACAAGATAAGAGGCAGCCTTGTGTCTTAAATACTTTCAGTGGAAGCAGATGCCACTGCAAATATTCAGGTCTAATAATTTCCAAATTTGAAGTCATGCATGACGGGTTAGCACGGGATTGACGCCTGAACTGGCTTTCACTGGGATTAATCGAGCTTGCGAAAGAACTAGAAGAAGTGTGACATGTCACGCCACTGTACTAAATTAATAATTGAGAAGATTTATGTTGAGCCAACTGAAATTAGTAAAGAATTAAGAGATTAAGGTCTTATTCTTTGAGTTTTACACTAATTTCAATTACGCGATATGGACGGCGTTATAAGTTGGGTGGAAATGATTCGGCCGCAATGGGATGGTCTCCTGGAGGTGGTACGATCAAATACTACTTATTGGATGCCGGGCGGGATCGCATGAAGCATTAAATGACATCAAGAAATGCTTAAAGAAACACCCTAGAAGATTGGGGATCGACAAAATGACGACATGGAAAATGCTCAACATTGTACATTGGCAGCAAAATGATATCTTGCTATTGTATGGACGACCACTCCTTCCTGAAATGTGCAGCGGATGTTAGTCCCAGAATTAGGTCCTTTGAGGCGACACTTTCCTTTGCAGATGACATAAAGACGCATGACAAAACAGCACATGAGCATTTAAACTAACTTCAATTCCTGCCATTAATTAATTTAGTTGACCAATAGCTATAGAACCGCTGGAGACCTCCATACCCTGTGTGAATATTTTAGTGAGAAATGAGCGATTCAATTCTATGAGCCATGAGGTATCCTGTAAGATCAGAGCTGTACCCCATTCAATTTTTTTTTATAGTAGCCAGTGCGAGATATTTCCAGAATGTTTGTTTCTTTTTTCTAACTGTCATATAATTCGGAAACTAGAAAACTACACTATTTTGATACAGTTTACATCTAGCATCCATGTGAACTCAATATGACTATTGAACGTAGATTGAAGATTAATGAGCGAGCCAACCTAAAGAGAACGAGTTTAATAGGCTTACAATCAGTAGTTGAAACAGACTATTCGCACAATTTTGTTATGTTCTCCCTCTAGCTGATCTATGACATTATAGATTTTTTTTTTTAACAAGGTGACTACCCCGTCGAGTGTATATGAAGGTATAAAGGTTTAAAGGTCATAGGCTGTTGGAATAATAATACACTAGTAATAATTATAGTTCATTCTAATGTACAGTAGAGGCAGTGAGAACAGCGCCTCTACCATCATGGCTAGTTAGTTTCAATACACCCAGAAAGAGCATTGATCTAAGATTACTATCCACCCACATGGATAAACATGTACCCCTCCCATTTCCTTTCCCTTTTGGGCCATGAACCCATCTTTCACCCCTCGGTTCCCTGCCCCCATTAATACATGAGATTCTCTATCAATTCTCTGTTGTGTCTAGAGACAACACTATCAATAGATTAGCTATCAGAACCACTGAACATTCTAGTACAGGATTTACGCCAGCGAAACTCGTCTTCGGACATGAGCTGAGGCTTCCGCAACCTTTTCAGGAAGCGGGACAAAGTCCTGTAAGCGAAGATTTGATTGCTCAAACGGCAGCCTTCTACGAGCGAGAACTAACAGAGGAGGTCGAGAAGATAAGAGAGGTGGTAAGGCAAACCTACTTGAATGAGCAGGAAGAAGCTAGGATTAAGTTCGAAAACAAAAGGCTGAGAACTTTCAATAACGGGGACTTAGTCCTAGTGGAGAGAATGCATGAGACGAAGGGGCGTCACAAATTTGAGCCAAGGTATGGGGGTCCATATGAGGTACTAAGAAAAGCTGGTGATACTGTATATCTCTTGAAGAATCTAGAAACTGGGAATTTGGATAAATACCATATAGATAGGTTAAAACAATACCATATACCAATTAGGATTTTCCCCACAGAGGAGGAGGAAACTAGTGATGGTAATTCAAGTCAAGGTTCCAGTGATGAAGATCATTGGATTCATCTTACAGGTCCAGCTTATCTCCCTAATAGGTCCATTAATGTAGTGGTTCCACAAGGGGTGACAACCAGAGCGAACTCAGAAGTAATGAGACGAGGGGAAGTTGACAGAGTTAGTGTGAACAGTTTAACTTTACGCAGGTCTACAAGGGTGAAAAGGCCCACACAGTGTAAATTCTGCTTAGACTGTCGCCACTAACTAGGATTTTGGAGTGTGTACGGAGAATCAGCTCGATAGAATGAGAAGTTTAGAGATTTCAACCTTTTTTTTTTCATTTAAAAACCTTTTTTTTTTAAGTAGAACTTCAATAGGATTCCTTTTTTTTATACAAACTATTTCTTGTTAAAACCCGAGTTTCAAAGACCAATGAGAATAATGTATACCATTGTGAATTAACTATTTAGTGTAAATCTGAAATTTTAGTTATTATCAGGAGTAATAGGTGAAGGAAGGTGTAGGAAATCACAACTTAGAGGGGGGCTATGTCTAAAACAACGAACCTAATAGGCATCCTATGGCTTGTGTTGGGTAATTCAGAAACCCTATAATCCCTGGCCTTCAGGTAGTAGCTTTTGAAATGGGTTTCTAATGAGGACATGAAAGGTCAATCTTTCAGAGTAAAGTTGTGAAGTATAGGGACCCTAAGCCAGGGGTAGAAGTTAAGTAGGCCCAGACCGTAGTCGATCCTCGGAAAGCACTTGAGAATGTTAGTGTTGGGTAGTGAATCGTAAACCCTATAAATCCATCTTTCAATAGAGTGTTGAGGTCGGACTACTGCAAAGGGGACAGACGCAAGATGAAGTAGGAAGAAAGTGACTTCACCCACGGTGGCTAGGGGAGTGACTCAATTCCGCTTTTATGAGGTGTCACGTTTAATGGTCCTTTATTCGCCATTATAATTTGTGTGTGTCTTTATAGAATTGTCGTGAATAGTCACTTAGTGTCAAAGCAAGGGCAGTTTTTGAAATTACATTTTTTTAGGTAGGTTAGCTTTCAGATTATTTAGAATTGTTACCATTTTATTAACAATCATTTATCGAATATAAAGTATTAGTATATATAGAGCTTGTACAGAGGCATTTTCTTTTGAATAACCTAGGGCTTTAGTTCCCAATTTGTTATTATTTTATTTGATTTCACATTTAGTCCTGAAGATTAGTAATAGTTAGAGTAAATGTTAACATTGACGATTGAAGTGCTTTGGCTTTTATAGTAGTTTCTAGCTTTAGTTTATGTGCAAGATGCGAATGAAATTGAATGAATGGGAAATCTTGGTGAATGTGTCCAAGGATAGAAACAATTATACTGTTAGACCAAAGGTATATTAGAATAGTGTAGGGAATTAATAGGTTCGATTTTTTTTAAATTTTGATTTCTTTATTTGTTAGGATCGGAAGCCTCACAGGACAACTACAACTCTATCTAGTTAGAAATATTCACTCCCTTTTGTTAGGTCCCTCGTTAGGGGGTATAATTTTCCTTTGATTTTCTTTTATCTTAGTTTAGCTTGAATTCTAAGGATTGTGGATAAATGATCCCTATCCCGACCCTCAGACTTGGAAATAGTGGAAGGCAAGGATCAAGCCGAATTTCCCACTCAACTCCTCCTCGCAAGAGGAAACGAAGAGGTATAGATTGAATTTTATGCAGGATGGGGGATTTGTTTTAGGCATGCCGTATAGCCTGGGGTATAACGGCGCGACCTTGGGTGACCGATCTGACACCGTAGTTTCGACGCTTTTAGCGTGGCTGGAGCGAGGGTGTTGCAGACGGGAGGTCCTGTAAGATTGGCAAGTAGGCAGAGATTGCCCAGTTATTCTAGACGAAGTGTTTCCGTCTATTGAATTTTTTTGGTACCAGTTTGATCCCCCATAGCTAGCGGAAGTTTCTTCTAATAAAGGATTCGCCCTGCCATACGTTTTGTTGGAATGAATTCGAGCATAAGACCGATTCGAGAGACAGAATAAGTAATTATTAGGACCTTCAACGAGTTTAGACTCGTTCCATGTTAGGATAAGATTTTAAAGTATTAGTTAACTATAATAACCGCGAACGAGACGCCAGAACAAGCCAGTGAGTCAAAGTTTTAGAAGTGTTGTATTGAGGACAGTAGAATTAAGAGCAGTTATACAGGGAGTAGAATTCTGAAGGAATTTGTAAAAGAACCAAAATTTCAGATTGATAAAATTCAAATTTATAAGATGTAGATTTATAGGGTTCAGGTCAATGAATAGGGAGTATATTGGTAGATGAAAGTAATATGAATTTCTTGGAAGGGGGAGGTAGCTGAACTGTACACACCCCAGAGACAAGGTAAACGGAGTCACAAACAAAATGGGAGAAGTTGATTAGTTTCTCTGTCAAACAGAGAGCTTTCTTCATACAGTTGTCACCCTAGATTTAAATGGACTGTGTAGTTTAATAGAGGTCTGGGCTATGTTCCATTTGACCAAGATTCTAAATGACGTACCCATCTGAGTTGAGAGTATTGTAACAGAGGAATCTAACACATAAGAGAAAACACACCCTCCAGTAGGATCGGGATAGACGAATATTACCCAGTGACCAACTCGTGATTCCAGACTGAATAAGATTGAAAACTTAACTGAGATACTAAACCTTGAACCTTCAGCGCACAAATATATATAATGTGTTTTCATTTTCTTATTGAATATGTTATTATTTTATATCATATATTATATTATAATCATATGCTATTCATTTCAACAATTTTATTTCCTTTGATATTCATGATATTAGTAATATTTACCTGCCATGTTGCGATTTTTTTTAACATGTTGTCATGGCTTATTCTTCCCTCAAGGCATGATCTATTTTATCCTTATTGTCTTTTATCTGCCTTACTTGTATAAGTATATATATTTTGTCATCATATATAATTTTGTAGTAGTTTTCTTTATCATCTATCATGGGATGATTTTTATCATATTTAATCACTATCTGCATGATACGTGTTTTCTTCAATATATATATTATACCCATCATATAACATGGAAGGATTCATTTTATCATTACATATTTCGTGCCTTATTTAATAATTACTTTCACAATTTGTTTTCTGTAATCTTTTTTTTTTATTTAGCAAAAGTCATCATGTCATAGGCTAATCATTATATACCAAGATATTTCTTTCAGCTAACTATAATTATCCTTTGATTGTATATGTATAACTATACCACACGAATGTCTTGATTGGTACTTAAATAAAGATGCTGGCATGTTTTAGGAGTTGGACTAGTCAGTTATTTCTAAACGACTTCTTGGCGCCCAAATTTTTTTTATATAATATGTAATAGGGAAATGTTCTAACTGTATTGTTAGCAGAAAGAAGGTAGCAATGAAACCAGCACACCAGAGGCAAGGATGGGGTTGAGAGGACCTACCACAAGGAAGGCCTACTCCTCAAGACCAAAGAAGAAAGTGGAAGGGTGGTATATATACCCATGAATGGTAAGACAGATGACCTTGCTTACTTCCATACATATGATATGACTGTCCCCCATAACCTATGTTGATAACAGTGTGCTGACAGAATAATAACACATAAAAAAACCCCTTTGCCAGGACGCACAATGCCCACTAATGTTCGGAATAATAAACATCTAGAATAGCATACCATCATTTTGATTAGCCTTATCTTCCCTATAGGTTTCGGTACACCTGGCTTCACCTAGTAATGGAAAATGCATTTTGCTAGAAATGGGCCTGCTTTCATAGTAACTGATGAAAGGCAGATGAATAATGAATAGCACAAACGCATTTGTCCATTACTTGGCAGGGGGAGGATTGTTGGGGCACGTTTTTTGTAACCATACCCCAACAGAAGGCGTATGTATAATCAAATCAAATGGATACATGGCTTCCCTCCCACATAGACTTACAGACCATCTTTTTGCCCAGAAACCAAGACAATTGATGACACCATACTTCCATGCCGAAAGCTGATGCCTGGTGAAGAAGACACCAGTGACATCCAGGGACATCCGCGCTGGAAGATGTTGTTCCATATGTACATATATTCCCCTCACCAAAAATTTAGGTAAAGGTGACCAGAAAAAAAAAAATGGAGAAGGAAGATTTCTAAAAGACTAAGCCTATTATAAATATCCTTCCCGAAAAAAAGGAAGCATCACATTACAGTCCAGGTAAAAGGGGCCTGGGTCGATTTTTAGCCAAGACGGGGGGGCGATATATATACCGTCCCGAGAAAAAGGGAGGATAGTATTTCAATCCATGTGGAAGGGGGGCCTGGAGTCTGAAATCTTACACTAGTGCCGTAGCTGTTTCTCTCTTTAGATTTTTTTGTTTTGGTAATACTATATGTTCTATTTTGATGGGAGAGGCCTGGGGCGTCTATGAAATTGTATACTGGAGCCGTTGGCCATTTTGATTGGTGTTTCTTTCAGCGAATGAAAACGGAGAGAGACATGAATAAAAGAAGGTTTCTTTGCCAAAAGGCAAAATTCAATCGGAGTCGCTCAGTGAGAGGACAGTCTTCAGACGGGAGATCAGACCTTTGCCGGCACTTTCGAGAAAAGGTAAGCCATTTGTCATTATGACTTAGCGCCCCACCCCCTTTTTTGTGTAGTAACCAACCTAGATTTCGCATGGGCCCTAAAGGGCTATAAAGTAACTTCAGGTCACCTCTATCTAAATTTTTACTATGTAAATAGCATATCTCGTCAGTATAGACATGTTCCCAAATTTTAATTTATTTAAATAAATATCTAGAGAAATTTTCTTGTTTCCTGTCATACATATTTCATTCCTTTTGCTTTATGGTACTACCCCCCCACACCTTAATTTCATAAATTGTACTAAAGGAGGGTTTCTTTGCCAAAAGGCAGATTTCTCTTTATTTATCCTGTTTGCACAAATTGCATTACATGTGATGATGTAAAGACATATGTCGATAGTGCATCATTGACAGCTGTGCTTCTATTATACAACATTAAAGTCTTGCTGCGGGTTATATACATGGGGTTGTTGGCCTAAATTGCTATATATATATATACTTAAGTAAGGAAACTTTAATAAGTCACATCGTGTATCCTCCCTTTTCATCTATCCAAACCGGGAACGCAACAGGGATAATATGGGGACTTTGGCATAATAGGCCTTTTTTTCTTTTTTTAAAGTTTATATTTATATAAATATTGAACTCCTCCCTTTTAACCTTATATAGTTTTTTTTTATCCTTTTCTATGAAATCTTATATGCGCGTGATATTATTTAAGTATCTTTTCTTTGCTTTATCTATATTTGTAGTAAATTGAAAAATTATTTTATTAGAATAAATAAAATATGTTTAACCAGAAAGTATTGGTTAATTCCCCCTTTAACATCTATTGCTAGCCGGCACAGCTTTAGGTCTCTACATGTGCCATAGATGAATAAATTTGTGGTCTGCTTTTCTGCAGCCACTGGCGCCCCAATATTTGGACATGTAGAGATCTGGAAATAGTTATTTTAAAGACAACAGCAACGAAAAATGTATAAAATCATCCCGATTTTAACAACAATATTATCACGTATAGAGACCTTACATTTTGTTATTATAATATGTCAAATAAATTTTTAGTTGACAATTCTTAGCGTATTTTATGCACAACCTGACGCCATGATGTGTTGTACTATGTAAATATTGTGACAACCAATGTTGGCTTCATGCCACTGACTGAGTGTAGATATAGCCAGGCAACAAAAATATTCATCCAATACTACTATTATCATCATCAACAACAAAAATATTCATCCAATACTACTATTATCATCAACAACAACAAAAATATTCATCCAATACTACTATTATGATCAACAACAACAAAAATATTCATCCAATACTGCTATTTTCATCAACAACAACAAAAATATTCATCCAATACTACTATTATCATCAACAACAACAAAAATATTCATCCAATACTACTATTATCATCAACAACAACAAAAATATTCATCCAATACTATACTATTATCATCATCAACAACAAAAATATTCATCCAATACTACTATTATCATCAACAACAACAAAAATAATCCAATACTACTATTATCATCAACAACAACAAAAATATTCATCCAATCTTATCATCAACAACAACAAAATATTCATCCAATACTACTATTATCATCAACAACAACAAAAATATTCATCCAATACTACTATTATCATCAACAACAACAAAAATATTCATCCAATACTACTATTATCATCAACAACAACAAAAATATTCATCCAATACTACTATTATCATCAACAACAACAAAAATATTCATCCAATACTACTATTATCATCAACAACAACAAAAATATTCATCCAATACTACTATTATCATCAACAACAACAAAAATATTCATCCAATACTACTATTATCATCAACAACAACAAAAATATTCATCCAATACTACTATTATCATCAACAACAACAAAAATATTCATTCAATACTACTATTATCATCAACAACAACAAAAATATTCATCCAATTCTACTATTATCATCAACAACAACAAAAATATTCATCCAATACTACTATTATCATCAACAACAACAAAAATATTCATCCAATACTACTATTATCATCAACAACAACAAAAATATTCATCCAATACTACTATTATCATCATCAACAACAAAAATATTCATCCAATACTACTATTATCATCAACAACAACAAAAATATTCATCCAATACTATACTATTATATGCCCCTTCTCCCCCCCCCCCCCCCCCCCCCCCAAAAAAAAAAAAGAAATATAGAAATTAAACACAAGGTAATAAGACCAAATCCAAATAAAAAAATAGTGTGTGACGTTTCGGTAACAGCGTTGTTACCATCTTCAGACAAAAGTACTGAATCATGGTACTCAATCATGGAATCACAATCATGGAATCATCAAGTACTGAAGATGGTAACAACGCTGTTACCGAAACATCACACACTATTTTTTTATTTGGATTTGGTCTTATTACCTTGTGTTTATAATCTATAATCCAAATATAGAAATTATTTCATCCCAATCACCCAAAAGTCTGAAATTTTACAAATTAAAAAAAAAAAAAAAAAAGTCTTGCGCGCTTTAGAAATAATAATCTCTCTCTCTATTAGAGAATATAATAAATGTATTTATCTAATATATATACCAACTACACATTGGAATTATTGTTGTACACATATTAATTAATTGTTACCACAGAGTGTGTGTAAGCTCACAGGAAAATAGGCGCTAACCGAAAAAAAGTTTCTGTTTAATATTGGTTTCCCTTTTATATTTTGTTCTCTCTCTTGTAAATCAATAAATATAATGTTTAATTAATAATTCTCGGAATCTGTTTCATTAAAAATTCTAAGCAAAGTCAACAATGATAGATATATTTCTAAACAAGTAATAAAGGCATAATAAATTATAAACAAAAGAACAAAGGACAGTTATGATGATAGATGAACATAAATCATAATTATTGATACAGGTTATCACATCCTTTCCCTCCTTCGTTTGGAAAGATTAGTTCCATACCGGTCCAAGGTCTTAGGCTTCCATATGATTCTTCCATATCTGGTTCTAATACTTGGTAATGGGTCACTCTAGGAATCTCTTCTGGTCTTGGAATGAATCATTCTCACTCTGTTTATGGAACCTGGGGGGAATCCTGGTCCTGATATCAAATAGGAAAGGGCTTGTTGCAGAGAAGGTTGTCTGCACAGTCCTGAAGTACCCTGAGATGCAGGTGGTTGTACCATTTTTGGCTCTGTAGCATCAATGTCTGGCAGAAACATTCTATTCCCATTAGTTTTTGTTTCAGACCAGCCTGGACCTGCTTCCCACATCTGATCAATGTGTCTATTCCATTGGCTTCCATCAATTGACTAAACAACAAATCTGTGACTTCCCAGTTGCGCTATAACAATGGCTCTTGTCCATTTTCTTCCTTTTCTGAAGTCACGTGTCCATACATGGTCTCCAACTAAATATGTACTCAATATTTTCCCTCTATAATGCTGTTGTGCTTTCCTAATTTTGCTTTCTTCCTGTGGTTTCAAAAGATTCAATCTTGATCTTAACATTCTTCCATACATTAGTTTGGATGGAGCACGTGTCCTGTTGTCATATGCGGAGTACCTAGGTACATGCTTAAGAATTTTATAATGGTGATATGGCACAATTTGGATTATAGATTATAAACACAAGGTAATAAGACCATTTGGTCTTATTACCTTGTGTTTATAATTTTATAATGGCTTATTGAATTGAAAGGTCTTCCTTCAAGCTTGCTTTCAATGCAATAAAATACAGTCTCACTGCCAAATGGTACATGGAGGAAGAGTTATCAAGCTCTTAAAAAGTTATGACCATGTTCAAGAACTGACATATGGCTCTTCCACCATGACAATGCTCCTGCTCACCATTCCAAGGTTTGCACAGAATATTTGGCACATGCTGGGCTAAAAGTGTCGGCACAAATTTCTTAGTCTTTACCTTGCACTGTGTGACTTTGCACTGCTCCCCATGTGAAAAACAGCTAAAAGGGTGGATGATTTTATTGCAATAAAGACCTGAAAGCATGAGATGATAAATGTTCCCTGAAGGAATGAGAAAGATTTGGTTTGAGGCTGGTTTCAAAGGATAAAGAACTGCATCAACACTCTGGTGGAAAATATTTAGAAAGATTATAAGAAATAAAATTCTATTGCAAAACCTTTCTAATTTCTTTTGAAAGGTTTTGCAATTTGGCTTTAAAGTTGATAAGGGTCCTCATAATGATCCCTCAATATGTCTGGAGTAGTAAGGCACAATAACAGCCCACCATTGGATGAGAGTCAAGTCCAGATGCTCAGCCCAAATACAAATTGACATTCAGTCTAACACACAGCACCTTGTTTAGACTTATGTCTAATATGTCTCAAAAGTCCCCCAGCAAACCCCTAAACTGAATCATATATTCATGCCAAGAGCAGCTCACAACCTTCATCCTCCCCTTCCCAGCCATTTTGTCTCTCTTGACATTCTTTAAGCCCCTTCATAATAATAATAAAAATCTCCATTTTCTCATATTACTGTATAATTCTATATTAAAAATGTAAAGGATTCCAAAAGAGCAATTAACAAAATGGTATCTATCCAGAGAACTCCTACAATATTCACACAAACAATCTACTCTCAAGTCGTGGAATTCTACCAGCTTGGAGAAAGAATTCTGCAAACTATCCTATGTAAAGATTATAATCTGGTCCTGTCTTATGAATGTCTTCGTCTTCTTATTTCTTATCTCCGACCATCTGAGTGAAGTAGAATGCGTCTGCCTTTGTCATTAAGACTGGGAGCACTACTAAGTGGCAGGCCGACTTAGCTCCAAAAGAAATGGCCGCCTCTGACATGAGGAACAGACGCCATGTGCAGCCGCTCCTAACATGGAGTACAAATGCTACTCATCCTGTATCCCTGGATTAGGAGCCCTTACAGGGTACTATCAGCTGGGCCAGCTGAGCCCAGGTTTTTTAGCGAACTTGATACTGCTCCTCCTCCTCTAATGAATGTAATTATGTCAAATAATGATAAAAAAAAAAGAGAATATTAGACAAGTTTTGGAAGATACTTTATTAAAGGATATAGAAGAGATACTAATAGATATATTCTACATTTTATCAAAACAATTTACAAAATGTAAATCTACAAAGATATATATAAAAGAGTGTAAATAGAGATAGTAATACTGTATAGAAGTAAGAACGTAGAGAATACTGTTGAAGAGACGGTTGTAGAGAAAATCCATTAAGGTAATGGAAAGGTACCTTTGACTTTCTATACCTCCTACAATCAATGGAAAGGTCAGCAAGTACAGAGCAAAGGGGAAAGATTCCTGGGCAAAAGTCAGAGAGGAGAAAGATCACCCTCCATATAAAAAAAAAAAAAGAGGGGAACCCATCCCACCAAAACTTTAAAGAAATCAATGAGAGTACTGGGTCAGCAAGAACAGAGTAAGGTGGTAAAAGGAACCCTGAGTACAAGTCAGAGAGGAGAAATAACTACCTCCATGTAAAAAGAGAGGGGACCCCACCCTAAAAAATCTTTAGAGAAATCAATGAAAGTACTGGGTCATAAAGAACAGAGTAAGGTGGTAAAAAGAATCCTGAGTACAAGTCAGAGAGGAGAAATAACTACCTCCATATAAAAAAAAGAGAGGGGACCCCACCCTAAAAAATCTTTAGAGAAATCAATGAAAGTACTGGGTCATAAAGTACAGAGTAAGGTGGTAAGAAGAACCCTGAGTACAAGTCAGAGATGAGAAATAACTACCTCCATATAAAAAAAAAGAGAAGGGACCCCACCCTAAAAAATCTTTAGAGAAATCAATGAAAGTACTGGGTCATAAAGTACAGAGTAAGGTGGTAAAAAGAACTCTGAGTACAAGTCAGAGAGGAGAAATAACTACCTCCATATAAAAAAAAGAGAGTGGATCCCACCCTAAAAAATCTTTAGAGAAATCAATGAAAGTACTGGGTCATAAAGTACAGAGTAAGGTGGTAAAAAGAACTACCTCCATATAAAATAAAGAGTGTGGTCCTCCCCATAGATCTCTATAAAGAAACCAAAGAGAAGTAGTCTGAGAGTATAATGGAGAATGTGAGGCAACTACAGGTCCTGTAGTAGGAAGAGGGAACCATCCCTGGCTGCTGCCACCATCTACAAACCAACAGCACGAGATGAGCCGGTTGATCCTTTGTGTGAAACATTTACCTGGGTGGAGTCAGGAACCCAGGAGAGCTGAGTGACTGGAGATTCCTTGGTCAGCACTGAGGTCTGGGTGGAAGCTCCGATGTGCCTCAGGTCATACCCGTACACCTGGTGACCCCATTAACCCCACTTGGGTTCTTCACATTGAAGGAATGGTATGGACTACACAATACTAGAAATACAAAAACCTTATCTCATGCTTAATTATACACATATTGTTTGTGCAAATCTCAATGTGTATATTTATAATCTCCTCTAGGATTATGGCCATAGGTTTTCCTTAAATACTTTTATTGAGAATTCCCCCAAATTGACAGCTATATAAGTAGAACAGCCCAATACAATATTGAAGCATCTGGCTTCCCATTCCCATCAGCCTATGGTGAGATAACTTCTTCACCCAGAAGTCTATTTTCATCTTCTTGATGCTGTGTGGCTGTCAATTCCTTAACTTTAGCAGAGCTGTCTAAGGTGAGAATGGTGCTGTCCTGAATGCTAACCTGTTGTAGTATGGGGGGGATGAAGTGGTTGATTTTCTTTTTGAGAAATATAATGGTGGGAGAAGAAATATTTGATTGTACTCTCTCATCAGATGGGTTACTCATTTCATTCTATATATTGGAGATTAAAGTGGGATAACTGGCTCTCCTGGTATAGATAGGCCCGCAGTATACTCCTTAAGGCCATATTGTCCACTTTCTAGCACTTCAGTCTTAGTATTTAGAATACTACCACAGAATATACCTCTTATTGAATGAAAACTGATTCAATGATCTCTAATTCTTGCACAAGTTCAAACCCCTACCAGTGAATGCAACACCCAGATAATTGGTGACTTCTGTACGTGGCTTTGAGTTTCACATAGTTAGAAGTAGTAGTGAATGTGAAAGTAATCTAACAGGGCTCTGTCAATTTCTACAGACATGTGGTGCATTTTACAAAAAACAACTCATCATAATGTCACCTGTACCAAGTGGAAAACAATGAAGGAAGGGCCACCCAACTCACCTTGCCATCATCTCCCCCAGCCAGGACTCTCATTCCTGATGGAGCAAAGATAAGTCCACATGGAGCACTGCGACTGCAATGGTCCCTGTACCTCCAGATACACCTGCAAGTTGGAATATTTAATTTTCCTTGTTTAACCTGTGGATGCCTACAGATGATGGATTCTCCTGTGGATGCACCAAATGATTCAGGGTGAAATTGTGAGAAAAGCATTTAAAACTACAAATATTTCTAACACAATAAATTTATTTCTATAGTTAATAAAACTATTTTATAGAAAAAAAATATTTGTAGTTTTTAATAGCACCCAATGTTTGGAACATTTTTTTTGAAGAGAACAACAAGTGGCAAATATATCAAATTAGGTTCTCTTAACATGGCGAAGGAGAGTACAGTCTTTTAAATGAAGTAATCAAAAAGAAAGTTGAGTTTGATGCAAGGATCATCAGGAAAGTTCTTGAAGAATGAAGGGAGAGGTAGATCAAGAAAGGATCAGTTCAATGTAACCCTTTTTTTTTGTCCAAAATGATCACTTTATCGAGAGATTCAAATTTATGAGTTTCAAATTATCAAAATATATCTATTATTTTTTAAAATAAGTTTATAGAGAATTGTTTTAACAAATGTTCGTTAGACAAACCTTTACTCGGGTAAAACCCGGGCAAAGCCGGGTACATCCGCTAGTAATATATAAACAAAAATATTTATTCATTGAAGTAGAGATTGTCATCTTCAATAACAGCCAGCAATTTTTTGCCAGGTTTTTAATTTGCTGATGATACCATTCTCAGGGTTTGGAGTTGAAAAAGTCACGACAGGCAATTTTGACATCTTGGAATGTTTCAAAGTGTCTTTTCCCTAGAAATATAGCCATGGACAGAAATAATTCATAATCAGATGGCACAATATCCGGGCTATAATCAGGGTGAGGTAGAACTTTAATGCCCTTCAAATCCTTTATTCTATTCGTTAATAACCTAGCTTGATGAGCTGGAGCATTGTCATGTTGCAGGAGTACTTTCCTTCGGTTGATCAAAGCAGGGTATGGAGTTTCCAAAACTTCATATACTTGGCTGAGTTGTTCTGAGTAGAGATCATCATTAACTGCATTACCATCAGGAACAAGTTCATAGTGTACAACACAATCGATGTTCCACCATACAGATAACATCACTTTATGGCCAAAGCGATCCTGTTTAAATACAGATTTAGCCTCTTGATCACAGGGTACCCATTGTCTTCTTGTGTCAGGGTTACGAAGATAGATAAACTTTTCATCCCCAGTTACAATCCGCTTCCAAAACCGAAGATCTTGTAGATTTTCTAACAATCGTTTACTGATATTGACTCGCCTCTGAGACTGGGCTATAGTCAGGTCGTGGGGATCTTGTCTTGGACGATTGATAACAAAGTGCAGCTTGTGCAGAGTTCAGTTGATCGGATCTTTGGATCGTACAAGTCTGGCTGACATTTCACGCAGAAATCCTAGGGTTTCAATATCTGTCCCATTTGAGGTTTGTCTTCAAGGCTGAGATGTCTCCTTCTCTAAATCTCTTGAACCATTTTGAAGCTGTTCTTCTATTGACTATTCCTTTCCCTTCCATTTCTTATATATATTTTTTGCCACCATATTAGCATTTAGCCCTTTTTTCCAAAAAAAGCACAGTAGTACTCCAATCATTATTTTTTTGATCACACATTCTTGAGCTTTCTATTATAATACTGAAATGTTATTCTAAACCTTATTACAATATTTCAATCACGTGGGCACACTCATCAATGATGGGACCGAATCTTTATTGGTATGTATTTAAATAATTTGATTTTATATTGGACTTCCACTTTGGGAACGAACTTTGGATACAGCCTGGGTGTAAAGTTTATTATCGCTTCAAAACAAAGATAATGACTAAAAATAAAATAAATATCAAGATGATTATAAGATGGTCACAATGCTGTTACTGAAATCATGTACAATTTTTTTTTGTGAATTTGGTCATGTTACCATATTTATCAAAACTAAGGTAATTGATTTTTTCTTTCTTGATAATTTCTGCTGGGTATTCTCAGATTCTTGGTCCCATTCTATTCACCTACACTAAGTATAAATGTATCACAACATGAAAATGTATAACCTCACATATACTTAATGCAAAAATATGCAAATTCCACATTTCATTTTTCTGATCACAAAAGCCCACTTTTTATGGCTTAAATGACATTTTCTGTGCTTTCTTGATAGAGGGGAAACAGCTAAAAACATATTATAAATCAAGGATACAGAAGAGTTGAAGAGAACTGGACAGAACGTGACATCAATCAAGGCTGTATCAGAGCTAGTACTAAATGAAAATGCTTGACCATTAGTCAGAGCAGCATTTGTAGCCTCATTAAACTACTCCAGCTCAGTTAGAAGATAGTTGTGCTATGGGGAAGATATATGGGTTTGCCAAATATCAGGGAACAGGCTAAATCAACGTTTAGTTGATTTCTGTTCCACTAGATGGTGCTCTGCCATCTAAAAAGCTCATGTGCTCGTGGTCAGGATATGCCTTTTTCGATTTTAATACCAACACCTGACCTTTTTATTATTTTATTTTTAAAATTATTTTTACACATAAGGATATATATTTGGATCAAGTGTTGCTAAATCTTGATATCCATCTGTCTTCTCTTTTAAATTGAATGAATTACTTCAGTGGGGTGTTAGCCTGGCGTCACAGAATAATCTTTGGGAGAGGCTGCTGCTTATCATCAAACAGCTGGAGGAGCATGAACTCATGGTATTTGTGACATCTTTACACAAGGGAATAAGAAACAACAACAACATAATCTGTGGTGGCCTACTCGGGGAATCTACATCCGTCATCATGATATCTTGCAAAATGTGTAAATACTTTTCTTGGGAAAATAAATTTGTTTCATGATTACTTGCTCTGGTCTCACTTATTATCTTGATAGGGACTAATAAAATATTGACATGAAACCAACCTCCCTTGATGGTGCAACAATGTACACTGTCAAGTTCTGAAATCAGAACCTGGAAAATCTCACATTGAGGATTTCATTTTTAATACGAGAGAAGTTGTCTCTCTCAATGGACTCCTCAAATCTTGTCTTCATGTCATACATGTCAAAGACAACCACTAGAAAGAAACTTAGTTGATCAAACATAGATAAATAATTCTTCCTGGATTGAAATTAGACGAAAACATGGTGAAGAAAGACGAGTTTCTTTTATTGATGCATAGGTGCAAGCTTTCGGGTAAAAACCCTTCAACAGGCGAGCATTGAAGCGCGACTTATAAGAACTTATAATTCTTATAAGTCGCGCTTCAATGCTCGCCTGTTGAAGGGTTTTTACCCGAAAGCTTGCACCTATGCATCAATAAAAGAAACTCGTCTTCCTTCACCATGTTTTTCGTCTAATGATCAAACATACTGTTCCAATCCACCCAGCTGGGGAATCCCAGGCCTAGCAGGAGAGGACATGTCTCAGGGTAAACCACAAAATACATTTTTTATTTCGTTCATGTAATGGGGAGGCATTCTTACAGGTGAAATCTGTGATAGGCATAATTTATGAATGGATGATTTGGTTTACATCCTTTCACCATGCTATTCCATCAAAATCTACCCCACTTGCCCAAAATGTAGCTTGGCACCTGCAGCTCCAGAACACATTTTGGCTTGCATTAGATGCACTAAACAGGACCTTTGGGAGAGGCCGCTGCTTATCATAAAACAGCTCGAGGAGCATGAACTCATGGAATTCGTATAATCTTTACACAAGGGGATAAGAAACAACAACAACATGATATGGTAAAGATTGGTCTGGAGTCATATATATTCTTTTGAGAAAAAGCATACCTTTGAGGGATACGAAGATCCCACACTTTGATGCCATCTGCAGGTGCAGCAGTGGCCACCAAGGGGGCTTCACACTCAGGGGCCTGCAGTGCTAGGACAGAAGGGGCCCCTGAGGCATGGAGAGGTTCCCCCCAGGTGTCAGAGTACCATGTTCCCCTGGACAGGTCAGCCAGGTGGAGAGTGTTGGCTGAGCTCAGACAGACAACAAGGTCTGGTGGAGAATGAAGGAAAATACTGGGGGTGGCAAGCTAACTCTCCTGTTCATGGATTAGAAGAGACTTGCTCAGAACTGACATTCTTAATGGCTGACCATCATATTGTTGTGTAACCACGGCGCGACCCTGAACGCCGGACACGTGGGCATGACTAACACACGCCCGCTATCTCAACTAGCAAGGCTCACGATTTAGAAATTAAAAAAAAAAAATTTATAAAAATTAAAAAAAAATTTTTAATTCATTTTAAACCCTCTCTGTGAGTCATCGAACAACAGAGTTCGGCGAGAAATTGCACTTTGACCACGGACCAACTTTCTTGCTTGCTCTCTTTATTATTATTTTTTTTACTTAAGTTCCATTTTTTGGATCAACAGAAAATGAAGACGGCCCGACCCGCACCGACCGACCCGAGTGCCAAGAAGCTACAGACAAGATGCATCCCCGGACCAGCCCCAACCCTGGCACCAATAAAAAGTTACATCCCTTAGTACGGCCCTGTGACTTTCAGGCTCCCACACAACAATATAGAAAATGGCTATGTTTTGAAGTTCATGTTGTTTAGAAGGTTTCTTACTGGAGGTTCTGCTGCCAGATTAGAAACAGAGCCCCACGATATCATCTGTGTGAGCCCCAAGAAGATTCCCAATGTGAGACACCCAGCAAGGATACATGAGTAGAGGCGAGATGGGGAGGCCATAGCTAGCAGCCTGTGTACAGGCAGCTCAGGAAGGTTGACTGGGTTCTGGCGGAAGGGCGGGACGAGAGGGTACACAGAGAGCTGAGGGCCACGCACCACCAGCGCAAGGTCATCCAGGTAACAGAGAGAGGCTCCCACCAGGTCACCTGTAGGACGTGCCTTGAGTGGTGCCAGCAGCTTGGGCTGTCCCAGCTGCCAGAGCTTGACTCTGCCGTCTGTCCCTGAGCTCAGCAGCCGGGAGGTGGCCGAGGTGAGGTGGGCAGTCAGGACACTCCCGCTGTGCACTGAGTCACTCTCCTCTACTGACTACACATTCTTTACCATGGTGAGGTACAGTACTTTTTTTTTTGCTTATCCCTAGTACACGTGGTACAGACCATGATAATCATGGTGGGTAGAAGTAGGCGACTGCTTTTACTGTAAGTGCACCACATGTTTACACGTGAAAAGCAGTTCGACTTTGCACTGAGGTAAAGTACTAATATAAGCATGTGCCAGAATATTATTTTTTTTTTGTCACTGAAATTCATTTCAATAAGTCAAGGCTGAAGTGGCAATGGACAGGCAAGGTGAGAGGAAAAGAAGTTGAGGTTTGGCATAGCCCAGATTGACGCCATCTGAGATATCTGGCTACTGATGTCCAATTTTACAGTCTTCTCAGAGAAAGGACCAGATAATGAATGAGTCCAAGAGTTGAGGGAATGTTTTAATAAGCCTCTTGTGCAAGAATATTGCCCCAGTCAACATGATCCTAACTTTTTAAATTTGTAACCTCATTCTCTCTCTTTATACATTCTCTTTATTTGATGCTTCTTTTCAACAGGCCTATACTTTATTTACATACAAAGGGCAACAATTGAATGTTCCAAGTTTACAGGTTGGGAGGAGAAATTCCTGTTCCAACAGGAGAGGGCATGTCTCGGGGGAGCAGGCAATCCACACCATTTATATCTTTACTTGGTGTTCATGGAATTATTTATCAATCCTTGGTGGTAGTTTATTTTAAAATTTGGTAGAAATGTTTTGATCCTTCCAACATGTTAGTCCTGAGCTATATTCTTCTGTATGAGCAATGTTACCTTATCAATTAAAAATATATTGTTGTGCATCAACAAGTAGCCAATTGATAGTACATGTCTTCTTCTTCTTCTTTCTTATCTCCACACTGGGTGAAGTAGAATGCGTCTACCTTTGTCATTAAGACTGGGAGCACTACTCAGTGGCAGGCCGACTTAGCTCCAAAAGAAATGGCCGCCTCTGACATGAGGAACAGACACCATGTGCAGCCGCTCCTAACATGGAGTACAAACGCTGCTCATCCTGTATCCCTGGATTAGGTGCCCTAACAGGGTACTATCAGCCGGGTCAGCTGAACCCAGGTTTTTTAGTGAGCTTGTTACTGCTCCCCCTCCTCCTTTTTCATCCGGGCTTGGGACCGGCAAAGGTGGAGTTTAGTATATGTGACTATAGTATAGATAGTACATGTGACCATTAAAAATTATTTTAATTTTTGTATTTGACCATTGAACACCATTTCACGGCAATGGGTTAAATACAACGTGCCAGTAATAAATTAATCTTCGTCCTGTTTGGATTTCGACCTGGCAATTTAGAAATGTCCAGCTACAGCCTCAACCCCTCCTACAACCGGCCTGGTGAGACCCCGAACTAAATGACCTTCCTGGACCCTACCACGAGCCTAGCACTGCACCAAATAAACCTTCAGAGTATTACTTACTTGTGTATATCCCCGCCCTTGTCTCATCAATGTTATATTATCTTTTAATTTATTGTTTTTTTATCAACTTTATTATTTTCAAACATAATAAGACACACAATTTGGGTTCTAGATTATAAACACAAGGTAAGAATACCAAATCCGAATAAATAGTTGTGACATTTCAGTAACAGCGTTGTTACCATCATCAGACACTATTTATTTATTTGGATTTGGTCTTGTGTTTATTTTCAAACATTTTTTCATACCAAAGGTAACAAGACCAAATTATTGAAATGTTTGTGACATATTTCGGTAAAAGATTCCCTTTAAGATAAGTTGAGGTTCCATCATATCAAATATAAATTATATAACAGGTGAATAATTGGATTCTAGAGCATGTGGAGAAATGTGATTGAATGGATCTTTATTCAGAAGAGATTTTCAATGTTTTATTTAGATCTCTGTAGGGGAGACAATAGGGTATGTAGTATTGATAGCAGCTGGTGATTATTGTTTTTGCTGAACCTCGTGCTACTTCAAAAATACAGCGCGCCTACGTCACAGGA
This sequence comes from Cordylochernes scorpioides, assembly GCA_030710605.1. NCBI lineage: Eukaryota > Metazoa > Arthropoda > Arachnida > Pseudoscorpiones > Chernetidae > Cordylochernes > Cordylochernes scorpioides. The sequence continues at coordinate 38,135,576 of CP092885.1, read as the reverse complement.
CGACGTGGCATTCGAGGAGCTTCCGGCCATCACCACTAGAGGCGCTGTACCCTCCTTTTCACTTCCTGTTATGTCTTCCCTTGTACTACCTGCTTGCATGTCCTCGTGATATATTAAAACTTATATATTGGGAGTACAAATAAGTTTTGAGGGATTTGCAAAAGAGGCCACAACAAATATTATATAAATAGCATCGGACCTTGTAAGGTCAATTGTAAGGAACTTTTTTTTTTGGTGCTCTAACCATGTCAACCTTTTTGCCAACAAAACAGAATTTACGGGAAGCGCAGCTTTTTTGTTTTAATTTGAAGAAAAGTGCAACTGATGGACATCGATTGCTGTGTGAGGCATATGGTAAACATGCTCTATCAATAAAATCATGTGAGTACTGGTTTCGGCGTTTCAAAAGTGGCGATTTTGACACCAGAGACAAAGAACGCGGAGGGAGGCCAATAAAGTTCGAAGATGCTGAGTTGGAGGCTTTATTGGACGAAGATTCAAGCCAAACTCAAGAGGAGCTTGCTGAAGCCTTGGGAGTGACTCAACAAGCAATTTCGAACCGTCTCAAGGTCATGGGTATGGTGCAAAAACAAGGAAATTGGGTTCCATATGAACTCAAGCCAGGAAACATCGAGCGCCGTATTTGCACGTGCGAACTACTGCTCAAAAGACAAAATCGGAAGGGTTTTTTTTGCATCGAATCGTGACGGGGGACGAAAAGTGGATTCACTACAACAACCCAAAGCGCAGAAAATCGTCGGTTAAGCCCGGTCATGCATCAACTTCAACGGCCAAACCGAATATTCATGGCAAGAAGCTAATGCTGTGCATCTGGTGGGATCAGCTCGGAGTGATCTACTATGAGCTACTTCAGCCTAACGAAACCATCACTGGAGAACGTTACCAACAACAATTGATGCGATTAAGCCGAGCATTGAAGATTAAACGCCCACTATATGCCAAAAGACATGACAAGGTGATCTATCAGCACGACAACGCTCGGCCACATGTTGCAAAAGTTGTCAAGGAGACTTTGGAGGCGCTTCAATGGGATGTCCTACCCCACCCGCTGTATTCACCAGACATTGCTCCTTCAGACTACCACATGTTCCGTTCGATGACACATGGCCTGGCCGAGCAGCACTTCACTTCTTACGAAGAGGCGAAAAATTGGGTCAATGTTTGGATCGCCTCAAAAGACGAGGAATTTTTTCAACACGGAATCCGTATGCTGCATGAAAGATGGGAAAAAGTCATAGCTAAAGATGGACAATACTTTGAATGAAATATATTGTACTGATTTCTCTGAATAAAGCTTCGAATTTATAAAAAAATCCCTCAAAACTTATTTGTACTCCTAATATATTTCAATCTATTATCAATTTGATTGAACCACCGATCCAACAGTTTTAGTTTATTGATATGTATTGTAGGTGAAGGGGGCTTGGAATTAAGGTGATTTCTAGATGTGAGAAATTATCAACAAACTCCAGTGTTTTTTTTATCCTCTATACAAGATAATATAGGTAGGATTCAATGATGATTATGAAAGATAAAGGCATTTCATTCACAAGACAAAGAAAATAATTATAAAGGCATTGATATAATACACGGCGGCCTGTGGTTGTAAAACGACACTTGAAGTTACACCGCATGAGTTTCTTTTCAACGAAAAATCCAATTTTTATTTCAAGGTGAAATATCGACTATTTCTAACCTTTTTGGATGAGGTATGAAAGGATGAACTTTTCATAATTCATCCTTTCATACCTCATCCAAAAAGGTTAGAAATAGTCGATATTTCACCTTGAAATAAAAATTTTATTTTTCGTTGAAAAGACACTCATGCGGTGTAACTTCAAGTGTCGTTTTACAAAGGCATTGATATTACCTGTTGGTCACTTATAGATGTGAAATCTGGACTCTCAGAAAAGAAGAAAGAAAAATAATTGAAACCTTTGAAATGTGGACATGGAGAAAGCTACTCAGAGTACCATGTACAGATAAAAAAGATCAAATATTTTAATCTTAAAAATGAAATTAATTCTATTAAATTCCTAGAATCCCAGATATGTAAACAAAGACTGACCTACTTCAGATGTATAATGGGTTAGGAAAAAAATGTTGATGTTGTAAAAAATTGAAGGAAGAAAGAAGACCTGCAATGAGCTGGTTCGAAGGGGCCAAGAAAACTACCAGAAGTTCACTAGATGAGCTGATTTTTTGGTTAGCTTTTCTTGATTAATCAAGAATGGGTATTTGGCCAATTCTGGAATAATCAAAAATCAACGAGAATAGTTGATATTTATTCCGATAGATGACGCAAGCCATCAACAACTTTCAGTTGCACAATAAGTAGATGCCTTATCCTTAATTTATGCACCTTATCCCAGTACAATATTACATTTGTACTATTTTTTCACTAGATGAGCTGAGTAGTGGTCACTAACATATCAAATTTTTACCCATAGTCACCGAAAAGTCAACTTAATGGACGCTAACAACAACAAGATAATATGCTATTTAGATAACTAATCTGTTAGCTCTTGAAAATGTTTAATATCTTTATTTAACCATGGTCATTTCCATTTTGCTCTCATATCACCTACTTGTATTATTATTTTTTTTTCAGTGATATTAATATATTTTCCCCAGGTTCAATTGGGTGTGTATAAATCTAAATGAAACATATGAAGATTATAAACACAAGGTAATAAGACCAAATCCAAATAAATAAATAGTGTGTGACGTTTCGGTAACAGCGTTGTTACCATCTTCAGACAAAAGTACTGACTGAGAAAATTTTACCACAACATTTACCACACTTGATAACAGGAACTATTTAAAAACATGTTGTGGTAAAATTTTCTCATTCAGTACTTTTGTCTGAAGATGGTAACAACGCTGTTACCGAAACGTCACACACTATTTACTTATTTGGATTTGGTCTTATTACCTTGTGTTTATAATCTATAATCCAAATTGTGCCTTATCAATATGAAGATTATAAAAAATGATCGTGCAGTATAAAAGATTTTATAAAGACTACAAAGCAAACCAAGATAACTGACTTCTATAATTTATATCAAATTGAATACAAGAAAATGAGACCTAATCCAAAAAAATTAATAGTGTGTGACATTTCTGTAACAGCATTATTTTTTTTTAATATTCTTTTGTCTGATAATGGTAACAACGCTGTTACCGAAACGTCACACACTATTAATTTATTTGGAATAAGTCTTAATATATTGTAGCTATAATCTATAATCCAAATGGTGCTTTATCATTTATATTTGAAAAAAAAAAGTGATTACAAACATTGCCATCATCTTATATAAAAGAAGATACAATTAGGGAAACAAGATATATTTGTGCAACAATAAGGCAATAAGACCAAATAAATAAATAGTGTGCGACGTTTCGGTTACAGCGTTGTTACTGAAACATCACACACTATTTATTTATTTGGTCTTATTACCTTGTGTTTAAACCCCGCCTTTGCCGGTCCCAAGCCCGGATGAAAAAGGAGGAGGGGGAGCAGTAACAAGCTCGCTAAAAAACTTGGGTTCAGCTGGCCCGGCTGATAGTACCCTGTAAGGGCTCCTGATCCAGGGATACAGAATGAGTAGCGTTTGTACTCCATGTTAGGAGCAGCTGCACATGGCGTCTGTTCCTCATGTCAGAGGCGGCCATTTCTTTTGGAGCTAAGTCGGCCTGCCACTGAGTAGTGCTCCCAGTCTTAATGACAAAGGCAGACGCATTCTACTTTACCCAGTCATGATGGTTGTCAAACAGACACCATCAAGGGTCACAACTTGATACCCTAATATGATTGAGTGGAGATAAGAAAGAAGAAGACCTTGTGTTTATAATCTATACTCCAAATTGTGCCGTATCAAGATATATTTTCAAGATGTAAATATTACTTACCTCCATTGAACCCACATATAGTGTAGAACCTCGTTATAGCAGTAAGTAACAGTTGTTGGTGTCTATCAAGTTAGACAAATATTCTCCTCTGTTAGTGACTACAGCTCATTTAGTGACCGTCCATTGAACTAGAACCCACATATAGTGTAGAATCTCGTTATAGCAGTAAGTAACAGTTGTTGGTGTCTATCAAGTTAGACAAATATTCTCCTCTGTTAGTGACTACAGCTCATTTAGTGACCGTCCATTGAACTAGAACCCACATATAGTGTAGAATCTCGTTATAGCAGTAAGTAACAGTTGTTGGCGTCTATCAAGTTAGACAAATATTCTCCTCTGTTAGTGACTACAGCTCATTTAGTGACCGTCCATTGAACTAGAACCCACATATAGTGTAGAATCTCGTTATTGCAGTAAGTAACAGTTGTTGGTGTCTATCAAGTTAGACAAATATTCTCCTCTGTTAGTGACTACAGCTCATTTAGTGACCGTCCATTGAACTAGAACCCACATATAGTGTAGAACCTCGTTATAGCAGTAAGTAACAGTTGTTGGTGTCTATCAAGTTAGACAAATATTCTCCTCTGTTAGTGACTACAGCTCATTTAGTGACCGTCCATTGAACTAGAACCCACATATAGTGTAGAACCTCGTTATAGCAGTAAGTAACAGTTGTTGGTGTCTATCAAGTTAGACAAATATTCTCCTCTGTTAGTGACTACAGCTCATTTAGTGACCGTCCATTGAACTAGAACCCACATATAGTGTAGAATCTCGTTATAGCAGTAAGTAACAGTTGTTGGTGTCTATCAAGTTAGACAAATATTCTCCTCTGTTAGTGACTACAGCTCATTTAGTGACCGTCCATTGAACTAGAACCCACATATAGTGTAGAACCTCGTTATAGCAGTAAGTAACAGTTGTTGGTGTCTATCAAGTTAGACAAATATTCTCCTCTGTTAGTGACTACAGCTCATTTAGTGACCGTCCATTGAACTAGAACCCACATATAGTGTAGAACCTCGTTATAGCAGTAAGTAACAGTTGTTGGTGTCTATCAAGTTAGACAAATATTCTCCTCTGTTAGTGACTACAGCTCATTTAGTGACCGTCCATTGAACTAGAACCCACATATAGTGTAGAACCTCGTTATAGCAGTAAGTAACAGTTGTTGGTGTCTATCAAGTTAGACAAATATTCTCCTCTGTTAGTGACTACAGCTCATTTAGTGACCGTCCATTGAACTAGAACCCACATATAGTGTAGAACCTCGTTATAGCAGTAAGTAACAGTTGTTGGTGTCTATCAAGTTAGACAAATATTCTCCTCTGTTAGTGACTACAGCTCATTTAGTGACCGTCCATTGAACTAGAACCCACATATAGTGTAGAACCTCGTTATAGCAGTAAGTAACAGTTGTTGGTGTCTATCAAGTTAGACAAATATTCTCCTCTGTTAGTGACTACAGCTCATTTAGTGACCGTCCATTGAACTAGAACCCACATATAGTGTAGAACCTCGTTATAGCAGTAAGTAACAGTTGTTGGTGTCTATCAAGTTAGACAAATATTCTCCTCTGTTAGTGACTACAGCTCATTTAGTGACCGTCCATTGAACTAGAACCCACATATAGTGTAGAACCTCGTTATAGCAGTAAGTAACAGTTGTTGGTGTCTATCAAGTTAGACAAATATTCTCCTCTGTTAGTGACTACAGCTCATTTAGTGACCGTCCATTGAACTAGAACCCACATATAGTGTAGAACCTCGTTATAGCAGTAAGTAACAGTTGTTGGTGTCTATCAAGTTAGACAAATATTCTCCTCTGTTAGTGACTACAGCTCATTTAGTGACCGTCCATTGAACTAGAACCCACATATAGTGTAGAACCTCGTTATAGCAGTAAGTAACAGTTGTTGGTGTCTATCAAGTTAGACAAATATTCTCCTCTGTTAGTGACTACAGCTCATTTAGTGACCGTCCATTGAACTAGAACCCACATATAGTGTAGAACCTCGTTATAGCAGTAAGTAACAGTTGTTGGTGTCTATCAAGTTAGACAAATATTCTCCTCTGTTAGTGACTACAGCTCATTTAGTGACCGTCCATTGAACTAGAACCCACATATAGTGTAGAACCTCGTTATAGCAGTAAGTAACAGTTGTTGGTGTCTATCAAGTTAGACAAATATTCTCCTCTGTTAGTGACTACAGCTCATTTAGTGACCGTCCATTGAACTAGAACCCACATATAGTGTAGAACCTCGTTATAGCAGTAAGTAACAGTTGTTGGTGTCTATCAAGTTAGACAAATATTCTCCTCTGTTAGTGACTACAGCTCATTTAGTGACCGTCCATTGAACTAGAACCCACATATAGTGTAGAACCTCGTTATAGCAGTAAGTAACAGTTGTTGGTGTCTATCAAGTTAGACAAATATTCTCCTCTGTTAGTGACCATCACTCACAGCTCATTTAGTGACTGTCCATTGAACTAGAACCCACATATAGTGTAGAACCTCGTTATAGCAGTAAGTAACAGTTGTTGGTGTCTATCAAGTTAGACAAATATTCTCCTCTGTTAGTGACCATCACTCACAGCTCATTTAGTGACTGTCCATTGAACTAGAACCCACATATAGTGTAGAATCTCGTTATAGCAGTAAGTAACAGTTGTTGGTGTCTATCAAGTTAGACAAATATTCTCCTCTGTTAGTGACTACAGCTCATTTAGTGACCGTCCATTGAACTAGAACCCACATATAGTGTAGAACCTCGTTATAGCAGTAAGTAACAGTTGTTGGTGTCTATCAAGTTAGACAAATATTCTCCTCTGTTAGTGACCATCACTCACAGCACATTTAGTGACTGTCCATTGAACTAGAACCCACATATAGTGTAGAACCTCGTTATAGCAGTAAGTAACAGTTGTTGGTGTCTATCAAGTTAGACAAATATTCTCCTCTGTTAGTGACTACAGCTCATTTAGTGACCGTCCATTGAACTAGAACCCACATATAGTGTAGAACCTCGTTATAGCAGTAAGTAACAGTTGTTGGTGTCTATCAAGTTAGACAAATATTCTCCTCTGTTAGTGACCATCACTCACAGCACATTTAGTGACTGTCCATTGAACTAGAACCCACATATAGTGTAGAACCTCGTTATAGCAGTAAGTAACAGTTGTTGGTGTCTATCAAGTTAGACAAATATTCTCCTCTGTTAGTGACTACAGCTCATTTAGTGACCGTCCATTGAACTAGAACCCACATATAGTGTAGAACCTCGTTATAGCAGTAAGTAACAGTTGTTGGTGTCTATCAAGTTAGACAAATATTCTCCTCTGTTAGTGACCATCCCTCACAGCTCATTTAGTGACCGTCCAGTAGATTTCTTGACCCCTTCCAGTCAGCTCATTGGAGATTCTTCTATCTTAGTTATAACATCATAACCCCATGGTTATAACAACATAGTTCTAACAGAATAAAATCTGGGTTCCACTATTGTCATAATAAAGTTTAACTACAAATGAATTTAAAAAAAAATCTTTCTCACCTTCAATCTTTGTTAATAAAAATTCTACAACTTGATAGAAAATTTACCTGGAAAGATGGCAATCTTCTTGAATCCTCTTTTCACATTCAGGATGTCAACTGTTCCATCTTGGTAGCCCACACAGACTCTGGGCCCTGTCACACTGGGACAATGAATCAACTGTGTAATTGATTATCCTTGTGGTACAATGTGGTTAAATCAACTTGGGTGTAACTACAGTAGAACCTCCATGAGAGGACACTCGCACTAGAGGACACCCTCTCTACAAAAGACAGTTTTCATTGGCAAAAATTACCATTTTTACTATTTAGCAACTCTCCGGTAAGAGGACACCTCTCCTTAAAGGACATTTTGGCTCTGCGATTGGTGTCATATACAGGGAGGTTCTACTGTATATGTAACCACAGTAAAAATAAAATTGGAGGTTGGTAGCACCAAAAATAAGCACTGTTGATTTTGTGCATCAACTACCATGGATTGAATCTTGCATTGGACACTTTTTTTTTTCTGAAAAAATTGTTTCAATATCCTCTTCCCACCCCCACACACAGTCTTGTATAAACCACCAAGGAATGCAAGTAAGAAAACTTGTCTCTGGCACCTTGTAAGTGCAAAGTCAAAATGTTCACCACCTGTGGTATTACAAGTAGTCACAAACTTCAACAGATGTACTATGTCTACTTGGAATAAAGATAGTCTCTATGCAGCCTGGCTCTATTGTATTTATCTAGATCCTGTGAGGCTCTATTTAAAACTTTACAATTTGGGGGTTATTAGAAAAGAATCCTAAAAGATAACAAATCCAGATAAGAATTTTATATAAGAAAAGTGAGAGAAATAGTACTATAGTACTAAAACACCATGTGTAGAAATTTTAAATAGAATTGGTGTTGTTGTTGTGTGTTGTTACCTTGTGTGATTCCATGAATCCCTAATATGATCAACCAGTGTACAGATAAAAAGAAACTACATAGGACAGTTTTCATCACCAAAATGATCATTTTCACCAATTAGCTGCTCTCTGGTAATAGGACACCTCTTGCTAGAGACATCTTGTGTTATCCATTTGAGAGAAATTCTACTGTATGTGATTGAAAGGAGCTAATTAAGCTGGTGTGTCATCACCTGTACAGTGCAGGGAGGTCAGTAGCTGGCTCTGTGATCCACAGAACCTCTGTGCCACCAACCCACTCTCAGGGTCCGGGTCAGGTAGAGTTGTAGAGTGGTGGACAGTCTTCTTGTGGGACTTTCTAGCGGCAGGGACAAACAGAGATCTCCTGCACCACAGATGTTGTCACCCCACAGCTGCAGCGACTACATGGATCAATGGTACTTGGGCTGGAGGACTCCATAGCCAGAAGACCTCACTCTGGCATTGCTAGTGGATGACCAATGGGGCAGCTTGGAGCCTGACACACCCCCCAAGCTGACTACATTATTAAGTATTGGATCAGCATTCATTAGGCATACACAGTCCAACCTCTTTAATTCAAAACCTAAGGGATCAGAATTTTGGGTTAAAAAAATTCGGTGTTGAATTTAGTAAGTGTTGAATTATAGTCGATTGAATTAAAGAGGTTATACTGTATCAAGAGCAGGCATGTGCTTAATTAAAAATTCTTGGTCTAAAAAGATTTTATAATTAGGTTTGACTGTGAAAAAATTTTTTATGCAAATATTAATTTGAATAAAACTATTTACAGTCAAACAACCTAATATAACATCATTTTAGACCAAAAATTTTATGTTGTTATAACCATGATTAGGAAACAATTTACAATTGAAATTTTGAACTTTAGAATTATGATGTTATAGCCAAGTTGTTGTGACAAAAGAGACAGCTATAAAGAAACTCCATTGTCTTTAACAAAAAAAAATTCACTTCTTAGATTGAAAAAAAAAAAATCAAATTTCTTCAACTAAAATTTCAATCGTAGCAGAATGTTGTTGTTTCTTATCCCCTTGTGTAAAGATTACACAAATTCCAATGGAATGGGGTGTAGGGGTGCAGCTTTCGTTGATCATGGCACCATGATCCAGGCACACTTTGGTGAAAGTCTAACTTTGCCTGTAATTTGAGGCCATTCCTAACATGGAAACCTTTGCTGCTGACTCTAACATGAGTAGGGACCTCCGTATCTCTCAAAGATTGGGTGCTCTGCCTATATATTGAATAAATTTGATTTTGTGTGTGTGTGATGCAAAATATATCTCTTCTGTTGAATAGTTTATATACATTGTACACTATATGAAAAAAAATCAATAAACAGTCAAAAATCACTATAACAACATCACTTGGAACAATTCTCTATGATATTATAACCAAGATACATTTATATACTGCTGTTCTTATAAAATATTTTGAAAGAAAAATAAACACAATTTACAAATTGATAATTTTTTTATTTATTGAAAATAAAAAATAATACAAAGCAATAACGCGCCATCTATACATATAAAATAAAAGGATTTAAAAGCGCGAATGTTTCTTTTATACATAATATGAACTTCTACTGTCCTTACTGCGATGAAAAAATATATTGGGAGGGCTTGGCTCATCAGTGGTGAACCCTCCCAGCGGTTTCGCCAATTTAATTCCTCAGACCGCTTCTCAGAGCTCTATTACTGTATTGGATCATTCTGCTTTTATATGCTACACTGAAGGATGGAATCTTAGAAATGGTTTTCAAGTAAACTATGGACATAAGCTTATAGGACAGTAGCATTATATTCAAATGTTTGCATCGAGCAATGCTCTTCAGCAAACTATAAAGACAAGGCCAGTTAGGCATAAATTAATACAAAGCAATAACGCGCCATCTATACATATAAAATAAAAGGATTTAGGGGGTATTGGAAATTCTACTATATTTTCTAACGTCCATTTTATTTCCTGAAGTAGAGCTGCTACCAGACATGTCCACTGTGTGAAGGTTAAGGAACACCATAAGACATAATGAGGTACAATTTGAATTATAGATTAGAAAAACCTTGATTTGACCATAGGTGAGGAAACAAATACATTAGAACCTATCTGTGATGTTCCTCTCTCTCTTCGATTAAATAAATAAATATGCTTTACCAAATTAAGAAACAAATTTTAATTATATATCTTTCTAATGTTAAACATACTCTTTTTTAATATATTCATAACAACAACAATAATTACAGTGGTGCCAAATCCAAACAATAAAAAATAAATTAATTATAAACAGGGTATATTATAATATTATTATTAGGTATACTACACAATCTATAAAGGATACCTAGTTGTGGAGCCAAAGTTCCCCCTTTAGGGAGAGGTGTTATCTTACCAGAGAGTTGTTGATTAGTAAAAAATGGTAACTTTCATGATCAAAACTGTTCTTTATAGAGAGGTGTCCTCTATCAAGAGTGTCTTCTCTTGGAGGCTGTACTGTATATGAGGAAAGGTGAATATATATGTTGATATATAAAGATATTCACTTATCCCTAGTACATGTAACATGGGGGTTGGAGGAAGGATGGTCTAAACCGTTGGTTTTCGACTGCTATGACCTGGGATCGAATCCCACATTGAGCATTTTTTTCTAATAATAATAAAAAAAAAATCTCCAATGGCCCCAATTCTTGCAAAAGTCTAATCCCACCAGAGAGTAAAAGTAACCAAATGGGGCTCTGGCACATTTGTAAGTTCAAAGTCGAATTGCTTTTCACATGTGTAGACATGTGGTGCACTTACAGTAAAAGCAGTCGCCAAATTCTACCCACCATGATTATCACGTGTACTAGGGATGAAAAAAAAAAAGTAGCGCAGGCCATAATAATCATGATGGATAGATAGCAAAAAGCCTTTTTAACTCGGGTACACTACATGTGGATTTGTGCAAGAATCAGTGCAGAAAAACTGCTCAATGTGGAATTCCACTCTGAGTTGGTAAAGTCCCCCACCAACCAACCCTGGTGGTAAATTGTAGGCAATGGTAGAGAGGTCAATTATTGGCCTCAGTTCTCTCGCTCAGAAACTTCCACAAAAGGTGTGGATAGAGGGATTTATAAACTCTAAAACCATTTTTTAAAAGGGATAAGATAGAAGAAGGTTTATAGATTATATTTATAAAACCTTATGAAAACATAGTTCAAAATAATAAAATTTCAGCCAATATGATAATTCCTAAAATTAAACAAACAATAGTCAATATTATATAAAAGGGCGTACCTGGATCTGTAAAGAAAAAAAAAAAAACAATTTTTTTTCTTAAAATATTTTGAGAGATTGCTCCCTCTTTATCAATTTATTGCACAGTGAATTTAATTTACAAATTATTTTGTACATCATATGGAAAAAAAATTGTCATTGGTCAAAAATAATTATTGATAATGATAAAAAATTGTTTTTTATTATTATTATTTTTTTTTTCTTTACAGATCCAGGTACGCCCTTTTATATAATCTTAATTAATGGATCGCCTTTTGACTCAAAATAGTCAATATGCAAATACAAACTAACTGAATTTTTTACAACATCAAGAAATATGCTTATGCAATATGCAAAATTTATCCTAATATTCAAATGTATATAAAAATCAGTTAGTGGAATTTGTTTGATTGATATCCAGGAGATTTAAATCTATTGATAAAGAAGAAGGTTTACCCAAGGAAGCAAAAAGAGAAGCCATAGGTGAGGAGTCAGGAACAGGGGTCCTGCAGCAGGCAAACACATCTAGGGAGACATACAGACATAGGACCAGGTACGGACTTACGTGGCCTGGAACTTTATAGGATCCTGCAGGGACTTGTTTTCTTCCTTCAGCTCCAGAACCATGTGGACTGGACGGGTCCCCACTAGAGGTAGTCCCAGCATCTGCATCCATTCTCCCTGCACCACCAGACAGTAACTGATATAGGTATCATTGGTGGATCATGACTATGCTAGCCACACTATTCACAAGTAAAAATATCATGTTACTTTTAAAATTCTATTAAACTTTTATTATATACAGTAGAACCTCAATGAGAGGACACTAGCGCTAGAGGACACCTCTCTACAAAGGACAGTTTTCATTTGCAAAATTACTATTTTTACTATATAACAACTCTCCGGTAAGAGGAGACCTCTCCCTAAAGGAGATTTTGGCTCTGCAACTAGGTGTCTTTTATTGGGAGGTTCTACTATATATACAGTAGAATATAAGAAATTTAAACTATTTTTGACACGTTTTATTAAAAAATAATAATAAATCAAATTTCTACTGCCCTTACTGCAATGATAAAATAATGGGAGGGCCTGGCTCATCAGTGGTGAACCCTCCCAGCCAGTTTAATCTACCATTATATACCGCTGGAAGTGTCCATCACTGATGAGCCATTATTTTATCATTACTAAGTAAAGGCAGTAGAAAATGTACTTATATCAAAAAGAATCATACACGTCAAAAATTTCTTATAAAAGATGACGTGCATCATGTTAATACATATCTCTTTAAAGCACATCTAGTTGCAGAGCCAAATTGTCTTTAAAGAGAGTTGTTTCCTTTTGTTAAAGAGTAGCCATCTGGTAAAAATTGTAATTTTGGTATTGAAAACTCTCCTTTGTGTAGAGGTGTCCATTAGTAGGAGCGTACTTTCAAGGAGGTTATAACTCAGCCCTTGCTGATCCCAAGCCCGGATGAAAAAGGAGGAGGGGGAGCAGTAACAAGCTCACTAAAAAACCTGGGTTCAGCTGGCCTGGCTGATAGTACCCTGTAAGGGCTCCTAATCCAGGGATACAGGATGAGCAGCGTTTGTATTTCATGTTAGGGGCGGCTGCACATGGCATCTATTCCTCATGTCAGAGGCGGTCATTTATTTTGGAGTTAAGTCGGCCTGCCACTAAGTAGTGTTCTCAGTCTTAATGACAAAGGCAGACGCATTCTACTTCACCCAGTATGGAGATAAGAAAGAAGAAGAAGAAGGAGGTTATACTTTAAGAAAATAAGGTAACAAGATCAATTCCAAATTTTTAAAATGTGTCATTTTGGTAACAGTGTTGTTACCATCACACATCATGTTCTATCTCTCTCTCTACTTTATTAATATAGCTAATAAGTAAACCTATTTATTTTCTATTAAGGCAAAATTTGTATTATTCTATATACAGTTACGAGCGTCATTCCTCATCTCCTAATCAACAATCAGTCATCAGTTTTCATCTCTGTCACCGTTTGCTTTTTTTTTTGGAATGGCGCTCTCCTATTGGTTGGCTACGATCACGCCACCTTTGCCGCCCCCCCCCCATCATGCCCCCCCACTCGCTTTTTGGTTTTTGTAACTATTGTGTTGGAGCGGGTCGCACCTTAAATAAATGCATATATTAGTTAATAACTAAATGGAATCCTCCCTTTCTTTTTCCCAGTAAGAGACGCCTACGGAAGCCAACAGTGCATAGACAGATAAAGCACATAGGCTATAGTTATTAGTTATTAACTAATATATGCATTTATTTAAGGCGCCAATTTATAATTGTAACAAATAGTATTTGAATCAAAACATTCAATCGGGTAAAACACGGGCATTGCCCGGGTCATTCGGCTAGTAGATTATAAACATAAGGTAATAAGACCAAGTCCAAATAAATAAATAGTGTGTGACGTTTCGGTAATAGCCTTTCTCAGAAAACTATCTTCCTCTTATCTGTTATCTTGTTTACACACTTGATAACAGTAACTACATATTTAATACATGCTGTGATATTTTTTCTCATTCAGCATTTTTGTCTGAGGATGGTAACAACACTGTTACCGAAATGTCACACACTATTTATTTATTTGAATTTGGTCTCATTATCTTGTGTCTATTTATTTTTCTATTATTTTCAATTTGATATTTTAAGTATTATAGCCATGGGTAGATAGATATGTAAGTGTATCCTAGGTTGTGTTTAAAGAAAGTTCTCTCAAGTGATAGATCATCAAGTGTGTGGCCAAAATAAGAATACTCCAGAATAAAGCATGGATTGAGTTTCCTTAATTACACTTCTGTCTTGTATTCACTCAGTTACAGTAAGGAGTCACATTGGGTGAAATAGAAGGGGCATCTGTCATTAACTCTGGGAGCAATCCTTAGTAGTAGCAGGCCAACTTAGCTCCAATATAAAATGGTTGTCTCTGACCTGAGGAACAGATACTATGTACCGCTGCTCCTAGCTTAGAGCACAGATGTTCTGAATGTTCACATTCTCCATGAGGTGACGACCAGACCTGACAGGGCAGGAGTAGGGCAGAGCGGAGCACCCCAGGAGTCGGGCATCCAGGAAGTGGCTCTGGCACAGAAGTTAGCTGGTAGACACATTCAGTAGATGTGAACTCACCCTGGAGAAGGCTACAGTGCAGGTAGACTTCCTCTGACACCATCGAGAGCACCACCAAGCTGGTGGAAGTGACAGCTGCCAGCATGTTGTCATTGACTGCCACGTCCAGCACAGGCTGGGAGCATTCTGCCACAACATTGGATGGGAAGTTCTACTGGGGGATGCCTTAGAAATAGTAAGTTTATTTTTTGCTTATCCCTAGTACATGTGGTACAGGCCATGATAATCATGGTGGGTAGAAGAAGGCTACTGCTTTTTACTGTAAGTGCACCACATGTCTACACATGTGAAAAGCAGTTCAACTTTGCACTTACAAATGTGCCAGAGCCCCATTTGGAGTAAGTAAGTGGGGGACCAAAGTGTCATCATAACTTTGAAAACTAGCAGCCTATATAAGCTGAGGAACTGGTATAAACAACAGTGAAATTAAAAATAAATGATTAAAACTTCAAATGTCTGAGTGTAAATGTACATACAAGTTCATTTTTCAATGCGATATAATCTGGATTATAGATAAGAATCACATGGTAACCGGACCAAATTGCAATGGAGTGATAGAATTGTGCGACGCTAGTTATATTAAGCTGGATCATACCTTTATAGTAAAAATATATATAAAATAAGAAAATCCCATTAAAAAATTGGCTTTAAAAATATTATTTTGGTTTGGAATTTAAAATAATCAGAGTTAATTCAGCTATGAGAGTTTGTTAAAATTAAAATGACACGTATTTTTGTAAAAAAAAACAACAACAAAAGAAAGAAATGAATGACATGAGGATATTTTCCAATTTTATACCCCATTATTTATTTACATAGATAACCATTTAATTAGAAGCTGAGTTCTAAAAAATAATAAGGTCTCCCAAATGTATGAAGTAGCTGACCTTTGGGGTGAACTCGTATGGTGAGGCTGGGAGAGAGCTGGGAGGAGGCAGGCTTCCACCGCAGGAGCTTCACAGTGCCATTGATCATCCCCACCAGAACATGGGGCAGTCCTGACTCATTGGGCAGTGGAAGTGGGCTGAGCTTTAGGCAGGAGGGTACTGGACAGCAGGGACTATGGTCATAAGTACTGGCTAGTTCAGGTATGTACTCTTCAGGGCAATGGTTCAGCACAAGGTGAACTCCTACACTGGCTAGTTCAGGTATGGACTCTTCAGGGCAATGGTTCAGCACAAGGTGAACTCCTACACTGGCTAGTTCAGGTATGGACTCTTCAGGGCAATGGTTCAGCACAAGGTGAACTCCTACACTGGCTAGTTCAGGTATGGACTCTTCAGGGCAATGGTTCAGCACAAGGTGAACTCCTACACTGGCTAGTTCAGGTATGGACTCTTCAAGGCAATGGTTCAGCACAAGGTGAACTCCTACACTGGCTAGTTCAGGTATGGACTCTTCAGGGCAATGGTTCAGCACAAGGTGAACTCCTACACTGGCTAGTTCAGGTATGGACTCTTCAGGGCAATGGTTCAGCACAAGGTGAACTCCTACACTGGCTAGTACAGGTATGGGCTCTTCAAGGCAATGGTTCAGCACAAGGTGAACTCCTACACTGGCTAGTACAGGTATGGGCTCTTCAGGGCAATGGTTCAACACAAGGTGAACTCCTACACTGGCTAGTTCAGGTATGGACTCTTCAGGGCAATGGTTCAGCACAAGGTGAACTCCTACACTGGCTAGTACAGGTATGGGCTCTTCAAGGCAATGGTTCAAGACAAGGTGAACTCCTACACTGGCTAGTTCAGGTATGGACTCTTCAGGGCAATGGTTCAGCACAAGGTGAACTCCTACACTGGCTAGTTCAGGTATGGACTCTTCAGGGCAATGGTTCAGCACAAGGTGAACTCCTACACTGGCTAGTACAGGTATGGGCTCTTCAAGGCAATGGTTCAACACAAGGTGAACTCCTACACTGGCTAGTTCAGGTATGGACTCTTCAGGGCAATGGTTCAGCACAAGGTGAACTCCTACACTGGCTAGTACAGGTATGGGCTCTTCAAGGCAATGGTTCAACACAAGGTGAACTCCTACACTGACTAGTACAGGTATGGGCTCTTCAAGGCAATGGTTCAACACAAGGTGAACTCCTACACTGGCTAGTACAGGTATGGGCTCTTCAAGGCAATGGTTCAACACAAGGTGAACTCCTACACTGGCTAGTACAGGTATGGACTCTTCAGGGCAATGGTTCAGCACAAGGTGAACTCCTACACTGGCTAGTACAGGTATGGGCTCTTCAAGGCAATGGTTCAACACAAGGTGAACTCCTACACTGGCTAGTACAGGTATGGGCTCTTCAAGGCAATGGTTCAACACAAGGTGAACTCCTACACTGGCTAGTACAGGTATGGACTCTTCAGGGCAATGGTTCAGCACAAGGTGAACTCCTACACTGGCTAGTACAGGTATGGGCTCTTCAAGGCAATGGTTCAACACAAGGTGAACTCCTACACTGGCTAGTACAGGTATGGGCTCTTCAAGGCAATGGTTCAACACAAGGTGAACTCCTACACTGGCTAGTACAGGTATGGGCTCTTCAAGGCAATGGTTCAACACAAGGTGAACTCCTACACTGGCTAGTACAGGTATGGACTGGTCTCTTCAAGGCAATGGTTCAACACAAGGTGAACTCCTACACTGGCTAGTTCAGGTATGGGCTGGCCTCTTCAAGGCAATGGTTCAGCACAAGGTGAACTCCTACACTGGCTAGTTCAGGTATGGACTCTTCAGGGCAATGGTTCAGCACAAGGTGAACTCCTACACTGGCTAGTACAGGTATGGACTGGTCTCTTCAAGGCAATGGTTCAGCACAAGGTGAACTCCTACACTGGCTAGTTCAGGTATGGACTCTTCAGGGCAATGGTTCAGCATAAGGTGAACTCCTACATTGGCTAGTACAGGCATGGACTGGTCTCTTCAGGGCAATGGTCCAACACAAGGTGAACTCCTACACTGGCTAGTACAGGTATGGGCTGGCCTCTTCAGGGCAATGGTTCAACACAAGGTGAACTCCTACACTGGCTAGTACAGGTAAGGACTGGTCTCTTCAAGGCAATGGTTCAACACAAGGTGAACTCCTACACTGGCTAGTACAGGTATGGGCTGGCCTCTTCAGGGCAATGGTTCAACACAAGGTGAACTCCTTCACTGGCTAGTACAGGTAAGGACTGGTCTCTTCAAGGCAATGGTTCAACACAAGGTGAACTCCTACACTGGCTAGTACAGGTAAGGACTGGTTTCTTCAAGGCAATGGTTCAACACAAGGTGAACTCCTACACTGGCTAGTACAGGTAAGGACTGGTCTCTTCAAGGCAATGGTTCAACACAAGGTGAACTCCTACACTGGCTAGTACAGGTAAGGACTGGTCTCTTCAAGGCAACGGTCCAACACAAGGCGAACTCCTTCATTTGGGGTAAATGGGGAATTAAAATACAAATACAATGGAGCCTCATCATAAGAGCCTCTTCCATCACCACAATGAGTTTATAACATCATTAAATTCTTTATTGTTTTAACCATAGTTATAACAACCTGGTGTTATAATGAGGCTCCACTGCAGGTGGAGATTTCTATCATCCCACAGGAGGCAAGTTGTATAATCTTATCCACCTGCTTCTGCAGCCAATCCCCACCTACTTCAATCTTGCTGCTGAAAGCAGCCTCCTTTCTTCCCTCCCTATAACATTTACTGATCTAATTCATTCCATTGTCAGCATATTACAATATATACATCCAACCTTTGGGATCAGAATGTTCTGTTGAATTGAGTCTGTGTTAAATTATAGTAGGTTAAGAGAGATGATTACCAATTGGTCGTACACAACATTCATTGCTAGTGGCCATTTTCCTAGGACCATTTGTTATCGAAACCTAAGGGATATTGGTTTATAGTGTGCATTGCATTAGAGCCATTATATTGAGGTAATTAAGCTGGTTGGGGGATTGAAATAATTGGTTGAATTATAGCAAGTGCTGAACTATAGTCAGTTGGAGAATTATTAAGATGGTAATTAATTTTGAAAGAAAATATTTTTGGGATTTGAAAAAATTGATTGAATTATAAAGAGGTCATATAAAATATACTGTATATCATAAATCAAAAATATATATATTTTATATAAAAATTATTTTATTTTAAAATAATAATTTTTAGAACAAACTACTCTGTAAAGTCTACTGCCAGATGCCATGGCTTTTAAACTATATAAGCTCATTGTTGTTGTTTTCTGTTGGCTGGCTCAAATGTTTGGTAATTATGCAAATACATATTTAAGTTTTTCTTTTTTCTTTTTTACGTCTCAAATTGTGATTTAAGTTTCTTTGTTATATTTTCTAAGATTTCTATGACTGAAATAACAATACCATAAAAATACTCATGTATCCAAACAAACAAGCTAATAATCTCAATCTCAAAAATATTTAATATAACAATAAGCCTGACAAATTATAACATATATATTTCCTATCCACAAACACAAGGTAATAAGACCAAATTCAAATAAATAAATAGGGTGTGACGTTTCGGTAACAGCATTGTTACCATCTTCAGACTTTTGTACTTTTGTCTGAAGATGGTAACAATGCTGTTACCGAAACATCACACACTATTTATTTATTTATTTGGATTTGGTCTTATTACCTTGTGGTTATAATCTATAATCCAAATTGTGCCTTTTCATTCCTATCCTCAATGCATTTACTAGACTGTTACAACAGAGACTATCCCCATATTAACCTGCAGAGAGGGAGTAGCAGGAGGTGGAGGTGGGGCTCCACACCTGGAGGGTACAGTTGGCCAGGATGGCCACCACTGAGGGCTCCTGCAGTGCCGGGCTGTGGCTCTGCACCACCTCTGCCAGTGTGTAGTGCACCCGCACATCCCTGCAGCCACTCAGGGCAAACACCTGCACTGTGTGCCCACTGGCCACTGTCAGGGCACTGGTGCTGGGGCTGAAGGCACAGTGGCTGACTGGGCCCGGGCTGGCACACAGGATCCTGCCTCTGGGAGCTTGGCCTGGCACAGACTGATGTTCAATGGCTTTTTTTTTAAACAATATGTTTCTTTTTTTTTTTTTTTTTCAATTTAAAGATGCAAGCATTCAAGCAAAAATGGCTATTCTACAGTCTCATGTCATATATATATATATTCGTGGATGGCTTTTCTTGATTTATCAAGAAATTGGGTTGGCCAAATATCAGGGAACAGGCTAAATCAATGTTTAGTTGATTTCTGTTCCACCAGATGGCGCTCTGCCTTCTGTAAAGCACATGTGCTCCTGGTCAGGATATGCCATTTTTTATATAATATATATATATATTTTACACAAATAAATTTACTGGCAATGTGTTTCTTTTAAATATCATCAAATATTATCTCTACAGACCTTACTGCAATGATATGACATTAAAAATGGAAATAATGAATAAACTAATATACAGATGATCATGTAGAGATAATATTTGATGATATTTAAAAGAAACACATTGCCAGTAAATTTATTTGTGTAAAATTTTAACGATAGATGGCAATAAAATTTAATATATATATACATATATATATAAAAAACTAATTATGAAATACAGTAGAACCTCCCTTTAGCGGACACCTCTCCACAAAGGACAGTTTTCATTTGCAAAATTACCATTTTTACAATTTAGCAACTCTCCGGTAAGAGTACACCTCTCCCTAGAGGACACTTTGGCTCTGCAATTAGGTGTCCTTTACAGGGACTGCATCTTTTATAATTTTAATACCTTTGGCCTCCCAAATGCAATTCATGTTCTATAGCAATTCAGTCTTCAGAGAGATACCAATCCGATGAGTTCCTGATTGAGAGGTGAGCCAATGAATCAAACTCCAGCGAGAGGCCACCTATATGAGAGGCCACCTATATGAGAGGCCACCTATATGAGAGACTACCTATATGAGAGGCCAAGAATATTTGTCTCTCTCATTAAAAGTTTTGTTTTGTTAGAAACATAACAAGACCAATACTAAATCCAAATTTTACCTTATCAAATCTCTTTTATTATTTTTTTAAACCACAATATATATATGTCACATTCTGCTTATAAATTATTAGTAGATGTAAATTTTACGCTGTTAGGAATTATGTAAATATTTGTAACTATATAAAAGGCGTGTGATTGAAATCTTCTTCTTCTTCTTTCTTATCTCCACACTGGGTGAAGTAGAATGCGTCTGCCTTTGTCATTAAGACTGGGAGCACTACTCAGTGGCAGGCCGACTTAGCTCCAAAAGAAATGGCCGCCTCTGACATGAGGAACAGACGCCATGTGCAGCCGCTCCTAACATGGAGTACAAACGCTGCTCATCCTGTATCCCTGGATTAGGAGCCCTTACAGGGTACTATCAGCCGGGCCAGCTGAACCCAGGTTTTTTAGTGAGCTTGTTACTGCTCCCCCTCCTCCTTTTTCATCCGGGCTTGGGACCTTTGTCAGATGGTTGATTGTTCTCTCTTTCTTTACGCAAAACAATATTAGCTGCATATTGGCGTGTTACATATATATATGATCAATTATCAGACCTATTCCATAAATTAAGACAACAATAGGCTATAGAATAAGAAACAAAGGTTAGGTTATATAAGAGGATGATCATACAAGCTTTCGGGCAAGACGCCCTTATATGGGTACAAAATGAAGAGAGTGCCAATGGTTTATATACATTTCAATAATTTTTTTTTTTTTACATAATTCAAAATTTTTTTCTAAGCTATATTTCTAAACTTATTATACAAAGTGTGAAATGATTGATAAAATATGAAGAACAAATGAATATTTGCAAAAATCCAATTATAAACTGTGGAAGGAAGGAAACAAGTGCAAAAGAAACAAAACATTAAAAATGAATGGCCGGGATTAGTACAAAAATTGGTCATAGATGTCTGGTATCTTTCTATTGATGCTGTGAAGTGTTGCTGGATACTATTGCTTCCAACACTCTGGTGCAGGATTTGGATAGGCTCATAGTGGGTTTTAAGATTGTTAAAATAGAAAGAGTGTCCAGTTGTAGAAGTAAGCTGAAATATTAATGACTGGAAATATCTGTTTATAACATTTTTGCAGTGTTCAGATATTTGGATTCCTACAGATACTATTGCTTCCAACAACAATCTCTGGTGCAGGATTTGGATAGGCTCATAGTGGGTTTTAAGATTGTTAAAATAGAAAGAGTGTCCAGTTGTAGAAGTAAGCTGAAATATTAATGACTGGAAATATCTGTTTATAACATTTTTGCAGTGTTCAGATATTTGGATTCCTACAGATACTATTGCTTCCAACAACAATCTCTGGTGCAGGATTTGGATAGGCTCATAGTGGGTTTTAAGATTATTAAAATAGAAAGAGTGTCCAGTTGTAGAAGTAAGCTGAAATATTAATGACTGGAAATATCTGTTTATAACATTTTTGCAGTGTTCAGATATTTGGATTCCTACAGATACTATTGCTTCCAACAACAATCTCTGGTGCAGGATTTGGATAGGCTCATAGTGGGTTTTAAGATTGTTAAAATAGAAAGAGTGTCCAGTTGTAGAAGTAAGCTGAAATATTAATGACTGGAAATATCTGTTTATAACATTTTTGCAGTGTTCAGATATTTGGATTCCTACAGATACTATTGCTTCCAACAACAATCTCTGGTGCAGGATTTGGATAGGCTCATAGTGGGTTTTAAGATTGTTAAAATAGAAAGAGTGTCCAGTTGTAGAAGTAAGCTGAAATATTAATGACTGGAAATATCTGTTTATAACATTTTTGCAGTGTTCAGATATTTGGATTCCTACAGATACTATTGCTTCCAACAACAATCTCTGGTGCAGGATTTGGATAGGCTCATAGTGGGTTTTAAGATTATTAAAATAGAAAGAGTGTCCAGTTGTAGAAGTAAGCTGAAATATTAATGACTGGAAATATCTGTTTATAACATTTTTGCAGTGTTCAGATATTTGGATTCCTACAGATACTATTGCTTCCAACAACAATCTCTGGTGCAGGATTTGGATAGGCTCATAGTGGGTTTTAAGATTATTAAAATAGAAAGAGTGTCCAGTTGTAGAAGTAAGCTGAAATATTAATGACTGGAAATATCTGTTTATAACATTTTTGCAGTGTTCAGATATTTGGATTCCTACAGATACTATTGCTTCCAACAACAATCTCTGGTGCAGGATTTGGATAGGCTCATAGTGGGTTTTAAGATTATTAAAATAGAAAGAGTGTCCAGTTGTAGAAGTAAGCTGAAATATTAATGACTGGAAATATCTGTTTATAACATTTTTGCAGTGTTCAGATATTTGGATTCCTACAGATACTATTGCTTCCAACAACAATCTCTGGTGCAGGATTTGGATAGGCTCATAGTGGGTTTTAAGATTATTAAAATAGAAAGAGTGTCCAGTTGTAGAAGTAAGCTGAAATATTAATGACTGGAAATATCTGTTTATAACATTTTTGCAGTGTTCAGATATTTGGATTCCTACAGATACTATTGCTTCCAACAACAATCTCTGGTGCAGGATTTGGATAGGCTCATAGTGGGTTTTAAGATTGTTAAAATAGAAAGAGTGTCCAGTTGTAGAAGTAAGCTGAAATATTAATGACTGGAAATATCTGTTTATAACATTTTTGCAGTGTTCAGATATTTGGATTCCTACAGATACTATTGCTTCCAACAACAATCTCTGGTGCAGGATTTGGATAGGCTCATAGTGGGTTTTAAGATTGTTAAAATAGAAAGAGTGTCCAGTTGTAGAAGTAAGCTGAAATATTAATGACTGGAAATATCTGTTTATAACATTTTTGCAGTGTTCAGATATTTGGATTCCTACAGATACTATTGCTTCCAACAACAATCTCTGGTGCAGGATTTGGATAGGCTCATAGTGGGTTTTAAGATTATTAAAATAGAAAGAGTGTCCAGTTGTAGAAGTAAGCTGAAATATTAATGACTGGAAATATCTGTTTATAACATTTTTGCAGTGTTAAGATATTTGGATTCCTACAGATACTATTGCTTCCAACAACAATCTCTGGTGCAGGATTTGGATAGGCTCATAGTGGGTTTTAAGATTATTAAAATAGAAAGAGTGTCCAGTTGTAGAAGTAAGCTGAAATATTAATGACTGGAAATATCTGTTTAAAACATTTTTGCAGTGTTCAGATATTTGGATTCCTACAGATACTATTGCTTCCAACAACAATCTCTGGTGCAGGATTTGGATAGGCTCATAGTGGGTTTTAAGATTATTAAAATAGAAAGAGTGTTCAGTTGTAGAAGTAAGCTGAAATATTAATGACTGGAAATATCTGTTTATAACATTTTTGCAGTGTTCAGATATTTGGATTCCTACAGATACTATTGCTTCCAACAACAATCTCTGGTGCAGGATTTGGATAGGCTCATAGTGGGTTTTAAGATTATTAAAATAGAAAGAGTGTCCAGTTGTAGAAGTAAGCTGAAATATTAATGACTGGAAATATCTGTTTATAACATTTTTGCAGTGTTCAGATATTTGGATTCCTACAGATACTATTGCTTCCAACAACAATCTCTGGTGCAGGATTTGGATAGGCTCATAGTGGGTTTTAAGATTATTAAAATAGAAAGAGTGTCCAGTTGTAGAAGTAAGCTGAAATATTAATGACTGGAAATATCTGTTTATAACATTTTTGCAGTGTTCAGATATTTGGATTCCTACAGATACTATTGCTTCCAACAACAATCTCTGGTGCAG
Source organism: Cordylochernes scorpioides (assembly GCA_030710605.1). NCBI lineage: Eukaryota > Metazoa > Arthropoda > Arachnida > Pseudoscorpiones > Chernetidae > Cordylochernes > Cordylochernes scorpioides. The sequence goes on along the minus strand of CP092885.1, from coordinate 38,111,002 downwards.
GATTTGGATAGGCTCATAGTGGGTTTTAAGATTATTAAAATAGAAAGAGTGTCCAGTTGTAGAAGCAAGCTGAAATATTAATGACTGGAAATATCTGTTTATAACATTTTTGCAGTGTTCAGATATTTGGATTCCTACAGATACTATTGCTTCCAACAACAATCTCTGGTGCAGGATTTGGATAGGCTCATAGTGGGTTTTAAGATTATTAAAATAGAAAGAGTGTCCAGTTGTAGAAGTAAGCTGAAATATTAATGACTGGAAATATCTGTTTATAACATTTTTGCAGTGTTCAGATATTTGGATTCCTACAGATACTATTGCTTCCAACAACAATCTCTGGTGCAGGATTTGGATAGGCTCATAGTGGGTTTTAAGATTATTAAAATAGAAAGAGTGTCCAGTTGTAGAAGTAAGCTGAAATATTAATGACTGGAAATATCTGTTTATAACATTTTTGCAGTGTTCAGATATTTGGATTCCTACAGATACTATTGCTTCCAACACTCTGGTGCAGGATTTGGATAGGCTCATAGTGGGTTTTAAGATTATTAAAATAGAAAGAGTGTCCAGTTGTAGAAGTAAGCTGAAATATTAATGACTGGAAATATCTGTTTATAACATTTTTGCAGTGTTCAGATATTTGGATTCCTACAGATACTATTGCTTCCAACACTCTGGTGCAGGATTTGGATAGGCTCATAGTGGGTTTTAAGATTATTAAAATAGAAAGAGTGTCCAGTTGTAGAAGTAAGCTGAAATATTAATGACTGGAAATATCTGTTTATAACATTTTTGCAGTGTTCAGATATTTGGATTCCTACAGATACTATTGCTTCCAACACTCTGGTGCAGGATTTGGATAGGCTCATAGTGGGTTTTAAGATTATTAAAATAGAAAGAGTGTCCAGTTGTAGAAGTAAGCTGAAATATTAATGACTGGAAATATCTGTTTATAACATTTTTGCAGTGTTCAGATATTTGGATTCCTACAGATACTATTGCTTCCAACAACAATCTCTGGTGCAGGATTTGGATAGGCTCATAGTGGGTTTTAAGATTATTAAAATAGAAAGAGTGTCCAGTTGTAGAAGTAAGCTGAAATATTAATGACTGGAAATATCTGTTTATAACATTTTTGCAGTGTTCAGATATTTGGATTCCTACAGATACTATTGCTTCCAACACTCTGGTGCAGGATTTGGATAGGCTCATAGTGGGTTTTAAGATTATTAAAATAGAAAGAGTGTCCAGTTGTAGAAGTAAGCTGAAATATTAATGACTGGAAATATCTGTTTATAACATTTTTGCAGTGTTCAGATATTTGGATTCCTACAGATACTATTGCTTCCAACAACAATCTCTGGTGCAGGATTTGGATAGGCTCATAGTGGGTTTTAAGATTATTAAAATAGAAAGAGTGTCCAGTTGTAGAAGTAAGCAGAAATATTAATGACTGGAAATATCTGTTTATAACATTTTTGCAGTGTTCAGATATTTGGATTCCTACAGATACTATTGCTTCCAACAACAATCTCTGGTGCAGGATTTGGATAGGCTCATAGTGGGTTTTAAGATTGTTAAAATAGAAAGAGTGTCCAGTTGTAGAAGTAAGCTGAAATATTAATGACTGGAAATATCTGTTTATAACATTTTTGCAGTGTTCAGATATTTGGATTCCTACAGATACTATTGCTTCCAACACTCTGGTGCAGGATTTGGATAGGCTCATAGTGGGTTTTAAGATTATTAAAATAGAAAGAGTGTCCAGTTGTAGAAGTAAGCTGAAATATTAATGACTGGAAATATCTGTTTATAACATTTTTGCAGTGTTCAGATATTTGGATTCCTACAGATACTATTGCTTCCAACAACAATCTCTGGTGCAGGATTTGGATAGGCTCATAGTGGGTTTTAAGATTATTAAAATAGAAAGAGTGTCCAGTTGTAGAAGTAAGCTGAAATATTAATGACTGGAAATATCTGTTTATAACATTTTTGCAGTGTTCAGATATTTGGATTCCTACAGATACTATTGCTTCCAACAACAATCTCTGGTGCAGGATTTGGATAGGCTCATAGTGGGTTTTAAGATTGTTAAAATAGAAAGAGTGTCCAGTTGTAGAAGTAAGCTGAAATATTAATGACTGGAAATATCTGTTTATAACATTTTTGCAGTGTTCAGATATTTGGATTCCTACAGATACTATTGCTTCCAACAACAATCTCTGGTGCAGGATTTGGATAGGCTCATAGTGGGTTTTAAGATTTTTAAAATAGAAAGAGTGTCCAGTTGTAGAAGTAAGCTGAAATATTAATGACTGGAAATATCTGTTTATAACATTTTTGCAGTGTTCAGATATTTGGATTCCTACAGATACTATTGCTTCCAACAACAATCTCTGGTGCAGGATTTGGATAGGCTCATAGTGGGTTTTAAGATTATTAAAATAGAAAGAGTGTCCAGTTGTAGAAGTAAGCTGAAATATTAATGACTGGAAATATCTGTTTATAACATTTTTGCAGTGTTCAGATATTTGGATTCCTACAGATACTATTGCTTCCAACACAATCTCTGGTGCAGGATTTGGATAGGCTCATAGTGGGTTTTAAGATTATTAAAATAGAAAGAGTGTCCAGTTGTAGAAGTAAGCTGAAATATTAATGACTGGAAATATCTGTTTATAACATTTTTGCAGTGTTCAGATATTTGGATTCCTACAGATACTATTGCTTCCAACAACAATCTCTGGTGCAGGATTTGGATAGGCTCATAGTGGGTTTTAAGATTATTAAAATAGAAAGAGTGTCCAGTTGTAGAAGTAAGCTGAAATATTAATGACTGGAAATATCTGTTTATAACATTTTTGCAGTGTTCAGATATTTGGATTCCTACAGATACTATTGCTTCCAACAACAATCTCTGGTGCAGGATTTGGATAGGCTCATAGTGGGTTTTAAGATTATTAAAATAGAAAGAGTGTCCAGTTGTAGAAGTAAGCTGAAATATTAATGACTGGAAATATCTGTTTATAACATTTTTGCAGTGTTCAGATATTTGGATTCCTACAGATACTATTGCTTCCAACAACAATCTCTGGTGCAGGATTTGGATAGGCTCATAGTGGGTTTTAAGATTATTAAAATAGAAAGAGTGTCCAGTTGTAGAAGTAAGCTGAAATATTAATGACTGGAAATATCTGTTTATAACATTTTTGCAGTGTTCAGATATTTGGATTCCTACAGATACTATTGCTTCCAACAACAATCTCTGGTGCAGGATTTGGATAGGCTCATAGTGGGTTTTAAGATTATTAAAATAGAAAGAGTGTCCAGTTGTAGAAGTAAGCTGAAATATTAATGACTGGAAATATCTGTTTATAACATTTTTGCAGTGTTCAGATATTTGGATTCCTACAGATACTATTGCTTCCAACAACAATCTCTGGTGCAGGATTTGGATAGGCTCATAGTGGGTTTTAAGATTATTAAAATAGAAAGAGTGTCCAGTTGTAGAAGTAAGCTGAAATATTAATGACTGGAAATATCTGTTTATAACATTTTTGCAGTGTTCAGATATTTGGATTCCTACAGATACTATTGCTTCCAACAACAATCTCTGGTGCAGGATTTGGATAGGCTCATAGTGGGTTTTAAGATTATTAAAATAGAAAGAGTGTCCAGTTGTAGAAGTAAGCTGAAATATTAATGACTGGAAATATCTGTTTATAACATTTTTGCAGTGTTCAGATATTTGGATTCCTACAGATACTATTGCTTCCAACAACAATCTCTGGTGCAGGATTTGGATAGGCTCATAGTGGGTTTTAAGATTGTTAAAATAGAAAGAGTGTCCAGTTGTAGAAGTAAGCTGAAATATTAATGACTGGAAATATCTGTTTATAACATTTTTGCAGTGTTCAGATATTTGGATTCCTACAGATACTATTGCTTCCAACAACAATCTCTGGTGCAGGATTTGGATAGGCTCATAGTGGGTTTTAAGATTATTAAAATAGAAAGAGTGTCCAGTTGTAGAAGTAAGCTGAAATATTAATGACTGGAAATATCTGTTTATAACATTTTTGCAGTGTTCAGATATTTGGATTCCTACAGATACTATTGCTTCCAACAACAATCTCTGGTGCAGGATTTGGATAGGCTCATAGTGGGTTTTAAGATTATTAAAATAGAAAGAGTGTCCAGTTGTAGAAGTAAGCTGAAATATTAATGACTGGAAATATCTGTTTATAACATTTTTGCAGTGTTCAGATATTTGGATTCCTACAGATACTATTGCTTCCAACAACAATCTCTGGTGCAGGATTTGGATAGGCTCATAGTGGGTTTTAAGATTGTTAAAATAGAAAGAGTGTCCAGTTGTAGAAGTAAGCTGAAATATTAATGACTGGAAATATCTGTTTATAACATTTTTGCAGTGTTCAGATATTTGGATTCCTACAGATACTATTGCTTCCAACAACAATCTCTGGTGCAGGATTTGGATAGGCTCATAGTGGGTTTTAAGATTGTTAAAATAGAAAGAGTGTCCAGTTGTAGAAGTAAGCTGAAATATTAATGACTGGAAATATCTGTTTATAACATTTTGCAGTGTTCAGATATTTGGATTCCTACAGATACTATTGCTTCCAACAACAATCTCTGGTGCAGGATTTGGATAGGCTCATAGTGGGTTTTAAGATTATTAAAATAGAAAGAGTGTCCAGTTGTAGAAGTAAGCTGAAATATTAATGACTGGAAATATATGTTTATAACATTTTTGCAGTGTTCAGATATTTGGATTCCTACAGATACCTATTGCTTCCAACAACAATCTCTGGTGCAGGATTTGGATAGGCTCATAGTGGGTTTAAGATTGTTAAAATAGAAAGAGTGTCCAGTTGTAGAAGTAAGCTGAAAATATAATGACTGGAAATATCTGTTTATAACATTTTTGCAGTGTTCAGATATTTGGATTCCTACAGATACTATTGCTTCCCAAAACAATCTCTGGTGCAGGATTTGGATAGGCTCATAGTGGGTTTTAAGATTATTAAAATAGAAAGAGTGTCCAGTTGTAGAAGTAAGCTGAAATATTAATGACTGGAAATATCTGTTTATAACATTTTTGCAGTGTTCAGATATTTGGATTCCTACAGATACTATTGCTTCCAACAACAATCTCTGGTGCAGGATTTGGATAGGCTCATAGTGGGTTTTAAGATTGTTAAAATAGAAAGAGTGTCAGTTGTAGAAGTAAGCTGAAATATTAATGACTGGAAATATCTGTTTATAACATTTTTGCAGTGTTCAGATATTTGGATTCCTACAGATACTATTGCTTCCAACAACAATCTCTGGTGCAGGATTTGGATAGGCTCATAGTGGGTTTAAGATTATTAAAATAGAAAGAGTGTCCAGTTGTAGAAGTAAGCTGAAATATTAATGACTGGAAATATCCTGTTTATAACATTTTTGCAGTGTTCAGATATTGGATTCCTACAGATACTATTGCTTCCAACAACAATCTCTGGTGCAGGATTTGGATAGGCTCATAGTGGGTTTTAAGATTATTAAAATAGAAAGAGTGTCCAGTTGTAGAAAGTAAGCTGAAATATTAATGACTGGAACTATCTGTTTATAACATTTTTGCAGTGTTCAGATATTTGGATTCCTACAGATACTATTGTTCAACAACAATCTCTGGTGCAGGATTTGGATAGCTCCATAGTGGGTTTTAAGATTGTTAAAATAGAAAGAGTGTCCAGTTGTAGAAGTAAGCCTGAAATATTAATGACTGGAAATATCTGTTTATAACATTTTTGCAGTGTTCAGATATTTGGATTCCTACAGTACTATTGCCTTCCAACACAATCTTGGTGCAGGATTTGGATAGGCTCATAGTGGGTTTTAAGATTATTAAAATAGAAAGAGTGTCCAGTTGTAGAAGTAAGCTGAAATATTAATGACTGGAAATATCTGTTTTAACATTTTTGCAGTGTTCAGATATTTGGATTCCTACAGATACTATTGCTTCCAACAACAATCTTGGTGCAGGATCTTGGATAGGCCTCATAGTGGGTTTTAAGATTGTTAAAATAGAAAGAGTGTCCAGTTGTAGAAGTAAGCTGAAATATTAATGACTGGAAATATCTGTTTATAACATTTTTGCAGTGTTCAGATATTTGGATTCCTACAGATACTATTGCTTCCAACAACAATCTCTGGTGCAGGATTTGGATAGGCTCATAGTGGGTTTTAAGATTGTTAAAATAGAAAGAGTGTCCAGTTGTAGAAGTAAGCTGAAATATTAATGACTGGAAATATCTGTTTATAACATTTTTGCAGTGTTCAGATATTTGGATTCCTACAGATACTATTGCTTCCAACAACAATCTCTGGTGCAGGATTTGGATAGGCTCATAGTGGGTTTTAAGATTGTTAAAATAGAAAGAGTGTCCAGTTGTAGAAGTAAGCTGAAATATTAATGACTGGAAATATCTGTTTATAACATTTTTGCAGTGTTCAGATATTTGGATTCCTACAGATACTATTGCTTCCAACAACAATCTCTGGTGCAGGATTTGGATAGGCTCATAGTGGGTTTTAAGATTGTTAAAATAGAAAGAGTGTCCAGTTGTAGAAGTAAGCTGAAATATTAATGACTGGAAATATCTGTTTATAACATTTTTGCAGTGTTCAGATATTTGGATTCCTACAGATACTATTGCTTCCAACAACAATCTCTGGTGCAGGATTTGGATAGGCTCATAGTGGGTTTTAAGATTGTTAAAATAGAAAGAGTGTCCAGTTGTAGAAGTAAGCTGAAATATTAATGACTGGAAATATCTGTTTATAACATTTTTGCAGTGTTCAGATATTTGGATTCCTACAGATACTATTGCTTCCAACAACAATCTCTGGTGCAGGATTTGGATAGGCTCATAGTGGGTTTTAAGATTATTAAAATAGAAAGAGTGTCCAGTTGTAGAAGTAAGCTGAAATATTAATGACTGGAAATATCTGTTTATAACATTTTTGCAGTGTTCAGATATTTGGATTCCTACAGATACTATTGCTTCCAACAACAATCTCTGGTGCAGGATTTGGATAGGCTCATAGTGGGTTTTAAGATTATTAAAATAGAAAGAGTGTCCAGTTGTAGAAGTAAGCTGAAATATTAATGACTGGAAATATCTGTTTATAACATTTTTGCAGTGTTCAGATATTTGGATTCCTACAGATACTATTGCTTCCAACAACAATCTCTGGTGCAGGATTTGGATAGGCTCATAGTGGGTTTTAAGATTATTAAAATAGAAAGAGTGTCCAGTTGTAGAAGTAAGCTGAAATATTAATGACTGGAAATATCTGTTTATAACATTTTTGCAGTGTTCAGATATTTGGATTCCTACAGATACTATTGCTTCCAACAACAATCTCTGGTGCAGGATTTGGATAGGCTCATAGTGGGTTTTAAGATTATTAAAATAGAAAGAGTGTCCAGTTGTAGAAGTAAGCTGAAATATTAATGACTGGAAATATCTGTTTATAACATTTTTGCAGTGTTCAGATATTTGGATTCCTACAGATACTATTGCTTCCAACAACAATCTCTGGTGCAGGATTTGGATAGGCTCATAGTGAGTTTTAAGATTGTTAAAATAGAAAGAGTGTCCAGTTGTAGAAGTAAGATGAAATATTAATGACTGGAAATATCTGTTTATAACATTTTTGCAGTGTTCAGATATTTGGATTCCTACAGATACTATTGCTTCCAACACTCTGGTGCAGGATTTGGATAGGCTCATAGTGGGTTTTAAGATTATTAAAATAGAAAGAGTGTCCAGTTGTAGAAGTAAGATGAAATATTAATGACTGGAAATATCTGTTTCTAACATTTCTGCAGTGTTCAGATATTTGGATTCCTACAGATCTACCTGTCTCTCCCACATACATATCATCACATTGCTCGCAGGAGATCGAGTAGACCACACAGGATTTATTAAGTGGGTTAGGTGGTGTACTGGGTTTGGTTATTGGGTGTCTAAGGTAGATGGATAGGTTGGGACTATTGCTGAAGAAAATGTTAATGCTAAAATGTTTTAGGGATCTTGATATGTTAACTGATTGAGGTGAAAGGGGATAATACATTCAAATCTATAGACTGTGGTGGTTGGAGGGTGTCCGGGAGTATAAGTGTGTTTGTTAATGAAATACAATAGATATGCAGAAGCGGTGAGGTGGCTGATTATCTTAACTTTTTCTATTATTTTAAGGATAGGGAGGAGTCATGGGTCTTAATTCATTCTTAACTATGTTGATTTTGTGAGTAAGTGGACAGTTGGAGTTAAAATGAGTGTAATCTGGTTTGAAGTTTCTCTTGTAGTGTGGTAAGCATTGGGAGTCTTTATTATTAGTATGTCAAAGAACAGGAGTCCTGTTTGTGTTATTTTATCAATGGTGAAAGATAAGTCAGAATGATAATTGTTTAAGCTGGTTAGTATGTTTCCCCATGGTCTTTTTTTACATATACAAAAGATATCATCGATGTAATAATGCCATAGCTTTATATCTATTGGGTATTTTTGGTTGATCCAGCTGTCTAGGTATGACATTACAATTTCAGCAACTACTGTTGAAAGTGAGCTAACCATTGGGGAACCTCGGATTTGTCTTTAATGTTGTGAACCGAAGTTAAAGGTATTTATTTTTAAAAAGATTTCTGTGTGGCAATCCTATAAATAATATCCAGGTTTATATTAAGGGTGGTTAAAAAATCATGTATCCCATCTCTTATGAGGGAATGGGGTAAACTAGAATATAACGAGGTAACACCATATGAGCACATGGTGAAGTCTTGTTCTGCTTGAAGTTCCGATATTTCCTGTATGAAGATCGGGGTACTTGAGATGGTGAAGCTATTACTGTGGTCTCTTAATAACAGAGAATAAAACTTTGTAAGGAATCTAGCTAAAGGAGCTGTGGGTGAAAGGTGGTACACTATGATTGGATGTAAAGGGATAGAGGGTTTGTGTAGCTTTGGTTGTTGTTGTTGTCGTGTCCAAAGAAGAGTCTCAGATGTCTCCATGCATCTCCATCACAGCAGCAGCAATATCCACTATCTTGGGTGTGTAAAGCTGCTGCTCTGGGTCAAAGTCAAACATTTTCCAATGTAGCTTTGGTAATCCATATATATAAGTCTGACATATTTGGAGTGAAAACTTTATGATCTACCGGAGTGATATGGCACAACCTCTTCAATCTATTGAGAGCTGTTTGAATTCATTAGTGATGTCTGTGAAACTTGAATTATATTAGGTCTCAAAATCCTGTTTAGTAGCTTGGATACAATCAAGAAAATGTTGAGGACTGACACTATTATTTATGCAGCCAGTTAGAAATGTCTTGATGGCCAGTCTTGAATCTGAAAATTGCTCTTTTTTTTTTTGGGGATTACATAAAATTATCACTAGTTTATTTCTTTAAAGGTATGCGAGAGGGGGATTTTTCAAGACATTTATGATTTAAAAATTTTTCAATGTAGGCCAGTAGGGAATTAAAAGGGTGACCCTGCTACCTCATTTTCATATAAGCCTGTGTGGGCGAACTTTCTTGTATCTGATAGGTTCTAGTGTGTCCTAATCTTTTACGAAATATAGCAAAGTACCAGCTACTCCAAAGAACATCTTAGCTTGTATTGGATGCATCAAGCAAGAGAAAACATTATGGTCAGAGAGGGTGATCATAAAAAGGCTTGTGGGAAATTTTACAGGAGGATAATGATCTATAAAAATAAAGAACACCTCTCCTGTCAAAATAAATGTCAAAACTAGATGCCATCTTTTGACTGTCACTGCAAACTCGGGTTGGTGACAAAGTCACAAGACCAGCTTTGGGAGGCTGAAAAATGTCCACCTAGAGAGCATGGTTTTGGGCTATGGCTCTAGTCAGTACAGGGTAGAGTTCATTTCATGGGATCCACATGGGGTTAAATGAAATCTTCACAATCCACAAAAGACGTGTTTATCCGGCAAAGTGGCTAGGCCATATCTATGGCTGAAATATGGATGGGAATTTTGCCAGGAAAATAATATATCTATATATATAAAATTGAATGTCTGTCTGTCTGTTTGTCTGTGTGTACTCTATAGATTCAAAAACCGTACATCCAATTGCCGTGAAATTTTGGGATATTATTAGGCATATCCCCGGAAAGGTTTACGAAAAATAATATCTTGAATATCTATAATATCCTTAGAGTTATTTGCAGAATTGTAGCTTTAACTCGCAAGCAGTGCCACCTTGCGATGGAGATAGGCTTAGTTCTGCCCCACCCCGTTAGAGAATGGATTCGCCCGGCCGCCGGCCGACATTCCAAGTACCCACCGACCAATCAGGGCAGAGTTGGTGACACAGCTGTGCGGGAAAGCCTCGCGGGAGCTTGCCCAAGATGAGCTCCGGGAACTTCGTCCATAAACAACCATGAATTTATTCAACCTTATCAAGTATTTTTCAAGGGACCGGGAAAAAATGTTCACTAGATAAAACGATTTTGTAATGTAGAAAATTATGAAAGACAAAATTCAGGATGACACGGCACACAGGGACCGGGAAAAAATATTCACTTTATCGAGAGATTCAAATATACGAGTTTCAAATTATCAAAATATATCTTTTTTTTTATAAGTTTATAGAGAATTGTTTTAGCAAATGTTCGTTAGACAAACCTTTACTCGGGTAAAACCTCGGGCGAAGCCGGGTACGTCCGCTAGTATATATATAAAATTGAATGTCTGTCTGTCTGTGTGTACTCTATAGATTCAAAAACCATACATCCAATCGCCTTGAAATTTTGGGATATTATTAGGTATATCCCCGGGAAGGTTTTTGAAAAATAATTTCTTGAATATCTTGAATATCCTTAGAGTTATTTGCAGATTTGTAGATTTAACTCGCAAGCAGTGCCACCTTTGCGACGATGATAACAAGTTTTTTTATCTATAATTTTATTATCACTAAGTTTATTATCTTAAAGATTATTTATCAAAAGTAAGATTATCTCAGGATGACACGGCAATTTATTTGAGACAAGAATAATGATACAATTCAAGGCGAAGCTACTATTCCTTCAACTTCCAATTACCGAGGGAACCAATTAATATTGATTTTATTCAACTTATCGAGTATTTTTCAAGGGACCGGGAAAAAATGTTCACTAGATAAAACGATGATTTTGTAATGTAAAAAATTAGGAAAGACAAAATTCAGGATGACACGGCACACAGGGACCGGGAAAAAATGTTCACTTTATCGAGAGATTCAAATTTACGAGTTTCAAATTATCAAAATACAGTAAAACCCCGCTAATACGAACCCTGGATATAGCGAACCTTCCCTTATAACGAACCCACGGCGATTCCCGATTCCATTCCATTGAAAATACCATCGTTATAACGAACTTTGCGATTTTTAAAATAACCAACTACCCCTATAACGAACCTATTTTCGGTCCCAAAATGATAAAATCTATTAAAAATACTATGCTTATAACGAACTTAAAATTGTGATTAAAAAAAAATTAAAACAACAAAACTTTGAGCATGCTTCAGCTCACGGATCGCGATTTCAAAATAAAAAAATTAGCGGCATTGTTTGTTTTCATTTCCATTCTATTTTTGCTGTATGTTGTATAAATTTTTACACATTCTACTTTTATTTAATAGAATATCTTTGCATTTGACAATTTTGAAATAGAAGAAAAATACAAATGGCTTCCAAAATAAAGAAAAGAAACAAAGAGTGGCGTTCTAAAAAAAAAAAAAAACAGTGACAGCATGCCCTTTTAGAAGCGTTCTATATCAAGTTTAACCTAGGCTAAAAAATAATTCCAAATAATTTTAAAGCCAGAAATGGTTTGAATAATAGGTTAAAAACATAATTTAATATACACTTCAGAAGAATATGTGGAAATTGGAAGAAGAAGAAAAAAAAACCGTACCCCCAAGTTCCCCGGTCTCATGGGCCACAAACAAATCGGCTTATAAATTCTCAAAAACTACCACTACAGTTCTATTTTTAGAATGAAATTTTTGTTAGGTATATGACTCATTCAGGGTTCGTGGATATTCCCCCTGGTCGGCCGTTTTACCACCGATTTTATGTTTGCAAATTGGCGTTTTTTATTCGCAATTTTACCTATCGCGCTAACGTATCAACATGTTTCGCGTCCGATTTTTCTGAATTGGATACTTTTGATTCATCCTCAATTGATTCAGAATACACAGAACTTTATTCCTTTGATGGAAATAACCATTATTTAAGACAATTCTGATTTTCAAATTTCACTTTTTACTTTCAAACAACAAGGTATTAGAGGCATTTTTTCAAATAAATATAGTATTATATTATTTGAGAAAGATGTTCTATAATACTCTTATACCTTTTAAATATATAATTAATAATGTTTTGCCTAGGGGATTTGGCTTAATTTTTAAATAATACATAGGCTTATATATAAACATGTATGCTAATGATAAGAAGAACCTATTAACAAATGACTTCTTTTGATATTCAGCATTACTGTAAAGAAATAGGTCAATTCAGGGAATTAAAACAAAGTGACCATTATTAAGTGGCTGCCTTTTCCTGTTTGTATGGCTGTTTTTTAATTATATGGTCTAAAAATTTAGAAAAGTTTAAAAAAATGGCCAAACCGTGGCTATAGTGAACCAAAAGCTCTGTCCCATTGGGGTTCACTATAGAGGGGTTTTACTGTAATCTATTATTTTTTTTATAAGTTTATAGAGAATTGTTTTAACAAATGTTCGTTAGACAAACCTTTACTCGGGTAAAACCTCGGGCGAAGCCGGGTACATCCGCTAGTTATCAATAAAAATAAAGGACACCTTTCCCATCAAAATAGATGTCGTAACATCTTTTGACCATCACTGCAAACTATCAACCTCGAGTTGGTGACAAAGCCACAACACAAACTGAGAAGTGCCCCCCTGGAGACTTGGGTTTCAGACTATGGCTCTCATCAGCAGTCCAGGGCAGGCTTTATTTCATGTGATCTACATAGGATCAAATGAAATTTTGACAGGAGAGGGAGGCAACCTTTATTTTAATGGATCATTATTCTCCCAGCAAAATTTCAATCTATATTTTGACCATAGTTATGGCCTTCCACTTTGCCAGTTAAATACCTCTTTGGTGGATTATGAAGATTTCATTTGATCCCTTGTGGATCTCATGAGGGTTAGCATCATTTTTTCATAAGTTTTCTTTATTTAAAAATAAAATTGATATGTTTATGATGTGTACTGAAATGTTTCATTCTGGATTACAATAAGAGGAATAATCATACACTTGTAATCAAGCATGATGTCATGGACTTTACAAGGGGTAGAACAAACAACACAGCATGACATACCTTGGGCCACCATGGCACATACATCTGCCATGTTCCACAGGATGACATGGTCCTCAGAACAGGAACACAAGACCTCATCTGGGGGGGAGGAGAGACATAGGGCAGAGATGGCCCTGCGGTGACCTTCCAGCTGGAAGGGCTAACACACACACACACCACCAGGATGGACAACTCTGTACTTGTGGCTTACAACAAATATTTACTTACAATTATTTTATGCCTACCAAACTTATATTGTTTGTGGAAAAGCATTTCTCAAAGCATATAGAACAAAAAGTAAACAAGACCACATTCAACTGAATGTGATCTTGTTTTTTACTTAGGTTTCTAATCTATAATTCAAATTTTACCTTATCATTTCAATACATATAAATATATATATTTTATACATTCAGTAGAGAGAACCCCTCTCTCTAAAGGTCAATACCTCGTTGCAGAGCCAAAGTGCCCTTCAAGAGAGAAGTATCTTCTTACCAGAGAGTAGAAAATTAGAAAAAATTATGATTTTTCCTCTTATTGAAAACAAGTCTTTGTATAGCGGGGTCTTCTAATGGGAGTGTTCTCATGGAAGTTCCATTATATCTCACAAAAAGTTAAATATCTTCTCTAAGGATTTATATCTCAAGTTATCCAAACAGCCCAATACACTAGTAGAGAAGTCTGTGATAAGGCACACAATTTGGAATATAGATTAGAAGCACACAAGGTAACTCACAAGGGCACTCGAGGTTGATAGTTTGCAGTGACAGTCAAAATATGGCATCTAGTTTTGACGTCTATTTTGATGGGAGAGGTATCCTTTATTTTTATTGATAATATTTTTCCTGGCAAAATTTCCATCTATAATTTAGCCATAGATATGGCCTAGCCACTTTGCCTGATAAACATCTCTTTGGTGGATTGTGAAGATTTCATTTAACCCCATGTGGATCCCATGAATGTATGTGACATTTCGGTAACAATGCTGTTACCGAAATGTCCCACTTTATTTATTTATTTAGATTTAGTCTCTTTTTACCTTGTGTTAGAGAAGTCTGGAGGAAATTAAATATTGGAGGATTCACCACCAAGAAATTGTTTTAGTTGTGACAAGAAGTGTACAGAGAGAAGGGGCGCTGTCACCTTATACTTAGCCTCTCTGTTAGAGTGACAATGTTCATTTACAATATTCCAAATTATAATTCAAAATTGATAATTATGATGAGGGACAATTTGGATTATAGATTATAAACACAAGGTAAATAGGACCAAATCCAAATAAATAGTGTGTGACATTTCAGTAACAACGCTGTTACCGAAACATCACACACTATTTATTTATTTATATTTGGTCTTATTACCTTGTGTTTATAATCTATAATTGAAAAAAAAAAAATTAAAAATCATCTAAAGAGGAAATTCCTCATATACCAATAATTTATTGATAAACCCTCTATTTTATTTTGGTGACCTTTGTCAAAGGTGACCTCTCAGTGAATGGAATGTAGGGCTCCAAACACTATATGATTAGGTAAAATTTGGATAATAGATCAAAAACATAAGGTAAATAAGACCAAATCTGAAAAAATTGGATTTGGTTTTCATTTTATTTGGATTTGTTCTTATTACCTTATTTAAAACTCCACCCTTGCCGGTCCCAAGCCCGGATGAAAAAGGAGGAGGGGGAGCAGTAACAAGCTCACTAAAAAACCTGGGTTCAGCTGGCCCAGCTGATAGTACCCTGTTAGGGCTCCTAATCCAGGGATACAGGATGAGCAGCGTTTGTACTCCATGTTAGGAGCGGCTGCACATGGCGTCTGTTCCTCATGTCAGAGGCGGCCATTTCTTTTGGAGCTAAGTCGGCCTGCCACTGAGTAGTGCTCCCAGTCTTAATGAAAAAGGCAGACGCATTCTACTCCACCCAGTGTGGAGATAAGAAAGAAGAAGAGACCTTATTTAAAAAAAAAAACACTATTTATTAGTTGGGTTTTCAGCTCTATGTGAAATTTCAAAAACAAGGATCAAGATTATTTATCCAGTATGAGGTGACCAAATTGTTTGAATAAAGAAATATAAATGGAGGTTTGCAGAACTTGTACTCCATGGGGAGGTCTTCTATTAACTAGAGATCACCTTGATGGAATAGGTTTGGTTTTATAGCCTAATGGAATAGTATGTAAGGAAAACACAAGGTAAAAAGACCAAATCCAAATAGTGTGTGACATTTCGGTAACAACGCTGTTACTGAAATGTCATACACTATTTATTTATTTAGATTTGGTCGTAATTGATGTAAATAACACTGATAGACAAAACTTAAGGAAGTTGTACCTTATAGCATATATATATCGGGATTCAGAAAATAACTCTGAGAGATATTTGATGCACAGTGATATATATCACTGTGCATCAAATATCTCTTAGAGTTATTTTCTGAATCCTGATATATATATGCTATAAGGTACAACTTCCTTAAGTTTTGTCTATCAGTGTTATTATATGCAAATAATCTATGTCAGGATTAGAATGACGAATCCGGTATGGGACTTTGATTCCAGTAAAAGGCTTGTTGTTGCTGTTGTATATAGTCACAGTGTAGAAAATACTATACTATACCTACTACATATAGGTTTCTCTCTGTATTCTTAGTTCTCTTCTCTTACTCTGTAAACTGGCGAATCCTCTATAGGACGAGAGGTCCTCAATAAAGGCTTTTGTTGTTGTTGTTATATTTAGATTTGGTCTTATTACTTTGTGTTTATAATCCAAATTGTGCCTTATAGGTCTGTAAGGAGACTCAGTGAAATAGCATTCCATTATGTTCTAACTCTATATCAGATATGGTGCCCATATGGAAATATATATAAATGTGTAGTAAATAGGTGATCTACCATCACTATATGTATAGACAGGGTGTATCAGGTTAATTGGCTTGGGCAGTCCATAAGACAAATACTACTTTATATTAAAAAAAATGACCTTTTTTTTTATACCCTAGCCAAATTAATGATGAACAATTCAAATATTGAGCAGCCATCATCATTGCTCTGTGCACCAAAGAGATAGTGGACTTTCTTAAATTCCCAAAACCACTTTTTATCATGCCAAGAAGTAGTTTGGTGAGCCTGACAGTAACAAAGAGGGAATGGCTGCAAGGAAAAAGCACTTGCGTTGATTGGACAGGGTAAGAGGTGAAGAATTTGTCAAAAATGTCAAAGAGAAGATTGATGGAAACCCTGGGAAGAGCATGAGGTCCATAGTCAAGGAAATGGACGTTGGCTCTATGACAATTGTCAGAACTATCATGAGGACCCTGGTCTCAAGTCCTATGCCCTTTGAAAAAAGGCTGATTGCTGACTGAGAATAGGAAGGATAACATAAAAGGAAAGGGCTACTGCCCTCTTCAAAAACCTGAAAAAGGCCTTGTGGAATGCTGAGGTTCTACTCTGATAAAAAAAAACTTTATTGTAGACCAAAAGGTAAATCCTAGGCATGATTGCTGGATCTATAGACCCCTCAGAGCTACCTGTGGTGATACATACAAAACTTCCTACCTCCATGATGGTTCTTGGTGTTAGCAGCAGTGAAGGTAATGTCATGCCTCCCCATTTCTTTGAGAAGGGTCTTAGGTTGAACACTGACACTTACATCAATGTCCTGGAGCCTGTTGTGAAGTCTTGGATGGACATGGTGGCCAAAGGAAGGAAGTATGTCTTCCAAAAGGACTCAGTTCCAGCCCATAATGGGAAAACACATAATCATGAATGACACTTAGCCTCCCCAGTCACTGGAGACCTGATTTATGCAACCCCTCAACTATTATGTATGGGGCATTGTTGAGAGAGATGTCAATAAAGCTCCCCACAATACCAACAGTTGTCAAGAAAGAGGTTTACACTGTGATGACTAAATGGACAAGGTCATCGTCGCCAAGGCCTGTGCTTCATTCCGCACTCGACTCAAGACTGTTGTAGCTAATAATGGAAACCACATTGAAAGTGCTGTAATAAACGCCTCTATAACAAAATTATCCAATTCAAATTAACCACTCACCTTTGACTCCCTTTCTTCTATATTACAAACACCTATAATTTTGGCATTTTTCATTGGCAAAGCTATCCATCTTCCATTAAAAGCAATTGTTAAATTGCTTGGATTACTTTCAATTAAAACCTTGATACACTTTGATACTCTACATTTTTCCATACCCTTTAATTTAAAAGTTTAATTGTTAAAATTGCTTAAATGAATTTTCACTAATTGCTATAAATTTTAAATTAATATTTTCACATTATTTTCTCTCTAAAATAAGAACTCTTAAAAAGTATTTATAAACTCCAAAAGAAGTCCATTGTTTACTTTATTTGCATGCGTTGCTAGGTAACGTATGATGATAAGAATACAAAATGTAAACTTTTCAGAAAAAAATAAATAAAAAAAAAATATATATATATATTTATTAATTTTCCGTTTGGGTATATATATGTATATATATACATAAGCCACGATTATAATGCATATGTTTACGTTCAATTAATATTTTTTAATAATCTATATTATGAACTTTCATTCTCACAGTAAAAAAACTTTCCTTTTTTTTTTTAATTCTACAGCAACATTTATAACACAAAAGTTGGTTATTCAGTTCCAAATAACTTTATTAGGTGCCGCTCAAAAAGAGCAACCTAGATCATCATATTTACAATATACTGTGGGGGATGGTTATGTACAGGGGTTCATTTACAATTATAATTTATATTGATGTCGTTGGGTCGGATTCTCAGGTCCTTGGGGATATTGTTCTTGAGAAGAAAAGTTGGTTAAACGGGTTATAAATGTCGCTGTAGAACTTTTAAATCTATATAAAATGTATGTATATTTTTAATTAGCGCATTTTAAAATCAATTTGCAAATAGTATTGATTTATAAATGTTGCAGTAGAATAATAAAAAAAAAGCAGTATTTTTTTTACTGAATGAAAGTTTATAATATATAAACTATATAAATAATAAAAATTATTGATTGAACGTAAACATATGCATTATAATCGTGGCTTATTCTATGATTTTTTAAAAATCAGTTTCTACTCATTTTTGCAAAATCATATCACATTTGTTCTTTGGTTGATTTTTCTCTTAATCGGATATTATGGTGTAAGATTTAAAATAAAATTAGTCGTGCCGCTTATTGCTGTGGGTTTGCCACTAAAATGTATTTTTCATATTTTTATTTTCTAACAAATAATCCAAAGATCTATTGTATTAGCATTGCTAGGCTGAATTTCAGTTTAGCAGTTTCATCGCCATTAATTTTTCCTTCACCCCTGTTGGCTGTTTTTCCTGAAAGAGTCTCGACCAATGTATAAAATTAAATAATCTCTTGTACCAAGAGATCCCCGATTTATTTTCTCGCCTCCAATCACATTTACAAAGAGATGCAAAAAAAAAAAATAACATGGTTTTGTAAGGACTTAAAATGAAAGTATTAGATGATATCTTTGGGGCCTGTGGCTATAACTACACTAAAACTGGTTGTCACAGTGCTTACTTAGTACAAAATTTTATGGCGTCAAGGTTGTGCAACTAAAATTTTATTTTCATAATATACAAAAAAATTCTAAGATATTGGGAAAAGGATAAATTTATTATATATAGAGAAGAGGGAATAAGAGACCCAATCTATAAATATATTAATACTAGCGGATGTGTACCCGGCTTCGCCCCAGATCGAGTTTTGCCTAACGAATATTATTGTTAATAGGATTCGCCGCCAGGAGGCCAAGGCAAGCGGCCGCATTGAAAAATGCTCCCGAACAATTTGTAAGTAATTTATGTTTTTTTTTTTTAGTTAAAGCGGATAATTACTGAAAAAAAGGGGAAAGCTAAGTTATAACTTATTTAGAAGATAATAATAATAAAACAGTTGTAAGGACGAGATGAAAATTCCGAAATTTGCATACTTGTTGCTAGTTCTCCATATCATAATTTGTTTCAAACGGCCAGAATACCTAATACAAGAGTTTGTTAAATGTAAACGGAGAATGTATCGGAAATCAAACGATGGATTTGGATGTGTTGGCACTCCTATACTACTACTACTGAACATATCCAGTGGCTATTGTATCCAGGTCATTTGGTTACTTCTAATGATCAGTGGTATTGAGCCTAACCCTGGCCCCAAAAAGCAGACAACTTTGTTAACAGAGCCAACCCCCACAGGGAAGAAATCGGCTGATACTGAGTTGAAGACAATGATCGTCCAAATGTCATCAGAGATCAGAAATCTTGGCGAGAGAATAGATACGAGATTGTCAAACATCGAGAAAAGAATAATAGAGTGGGACCAGAGACTTCTTGGAGTTGAATTGAAGTTAACAACTTGTGTGGAAACCTCGGCTGCTACGAACGAGAAAGTCTCTGAGAATGTAACTAAGTTAAGGGAAATTGAAGCCAGGACCGACTTTCTGGAGATGAAGCTGCGGGAGCCAAATCTCGTTTTCTACGGAGTTGAGGGAGAAGCGAATGAAGGACCAGCTGAAAGTCTTCAAAAAGTTAAATCTATTATAAAAGAAAAAATGCTGATTCTAGAGAATATAAGTATAACTAAATGCCATAGACTTGGAAAGGCTAATAAATCGCCTATTTTGATTTCATTGCCTGAATATGAGGACAGAATTAAATTATTCAAAAATACGACTAAACTTAGAGATAGCAAAATTTACATAAGCAAAGACTACAGTAAAAAGATTAGAGATCAACGGCTTATTCTTATTGCTAAAAGGAAAGAACTTTTTGAAAAAGGCACTCGATCAAAGTTGAGAGATAACAAACTTTTTGTAAAAGGTGTAGTTTATGAAGCTGTAAATGGCCAAGTTGTCAATACTAATGGAAATAAGATATAGCTAAAACAGTTTTTTTTTTTTTTTTTTTTTAAATCATATTTCCACTATATATATTTTTTTCGCTAATAACCACAAAACCCTATAGCTTCACATTGCAATCTTATATTTAAATTCCCAAACTTTTAGTATTTTGATCTTTTCTTATTTAATTTGATTTCACAATGTTTTTGTTTTTAGGATTTGTATTTTTACGCACTTTACCTTATTCATATGTAATTATATCTAAAAGCGCACCTAACTATGTAAATTTATCATTACCAACATATGTAAATTTTAACTTTTGTTTTGTCCACCTTGATTCTTTTTCTTCAAAATGACCATTCTTTATTCCTGCCATTACTTTTTAAAAAAGAAAAAAGATTTACATGTTCATTCTTATTTACATATTTTCCTTTTTGTATATATTACCTTTTGCCTACTGATTATTGCCTTTTCACAAATGCCTTTTATTTTTCTTATAATCACCAAATGTTTTCCACTTATCCTTTGTTAATGTAATTTTCATATTGTTTTCAATGTTCTTCATATTCTCATGTTATACTTTTGTATTTATCATTCATTTTATTTCTCTTCCCCATTAATGATATATGTGTAATATATGTTTAAAGTCACCCTGTTTGCCATACCTCAATTGTAAATACTTTATCTCTCCCTTTTCCCCTGTGTTTAATATTGTTTGTAATTCAACGGCGAATCCGTATAGGGCAAGACGCCCTAATAAAGTTGTTTTGTTGTTGTTGTTGTTGTATTATTGTTAATAATATTCAGGAACACACAGAATATTATGATAATAATGATAATAATATTTGTTACATCATATATTTATATAATATATGAAATATATTTTTCGAGCAAACATATCATCTCTCTTTACTGAATAGATTTTTAAAAAGATATATATAAATAAAAACAAAAATTTTCAGGGAGGGTGATAAAATTTGTGATCTCTGCAAAGAAAATATGGAAACTGAACTATCTCATTATATCTATGAATGCCAAGATATTAGCGAGGAGAGAAGGACATTCTTTTCAACGGTAGACACCAGCCAACTTAGGTCAATCCAAACGATGTTAACCAGTGCCCAAACAAGTAGACTAGTTGCTCAGGCCCTATATAATTTTTACAAGGCAGTAGGTGTAAAGAGGAAGAAAAGAGAACTTGGAAGCTATTGTTCTTACACTTCATAATGATGACGAAACATCGAGGGGCCATCGTGTTGGTCGACGATGAGATTGCGGAGCAGGTGATATGGATGGCTGTGCTGGAGTAGACCTTCTTTTTGTGTCTGGATGCTATATTTATGGCGAAATAAATAACCTAGTCCCTATTTCTGCTCCGCGCTTATGAAATTGAAGACTTGGGGCGATGGCGTCGACCTTTCATATTAAATCTTACTTTTCCTAATTACTAATAATTGTATATAGTTGCGGAACTAATGGTTTCCTGTGCTGCTCTTTTCCTGTTATTGCACCTTGTACGGAGAATCTGTATAAGACTAACGTCTTAATAAAGGCTTTGTGTGTGTGTGTGTGTGTATATAAATAAAAATATCTAGAGATATACTAGATACTGCTCGAGGGAATGTTTCGCTGGTAGATTTTTTTCCTGCCTACTAAAAATTAGTATGTGGCGTCGCCCGTGGTCTGCTTTAGTGAATATTCCCCCAAAGAATTTTGATTATGTCAATCAAGCATGATTCAACAATATTGTCATAATCATTTCTGACTAAAAAATTGTTGCTCAGTACTTGGTTAATTATAATTTTTCTTGGTTAAAGTGCGACACAAAAACTCTTCCAGATTTAACTCTCTGTCCTGTTCAAATTTCAGCGAGATTAGTTACATATTGAGGGCGTGCATAGCCGACAAACATATATATATGTTCCCGGCTTCTCCCGATTTTTACCCTAGTAAAAGTTTGCCTAACAAACTTTTGTTGAAACGATTCTAGCAAACATCCAATCCCTACTGAATCTATATTTGTCCATACTCTCGATAATTTGAAATTTTTCCCGGTCCCTTGAAAAATACTAGATAAGTTGAAAAATTCAGTATTAATTGCTCCACTCGGTATTTTGAAGTTGAAGGAATAGTATCTTGCCAAAAACGAAGATTTGTAAATAGCTGTATTTAGCGAATATACCCGGTTTCGCTCGGTTTTTCCAAGTTAAAGTTTGTCTAACGACAAACACGACTGCCAGCATATCCATACGTCAGCAGGATCACATTTGCAACAATATTACATATATAGATATAATTGTTAAAAAAAAATTAATATATGTATTAATATTATTCCCCTTTTCTCTCGAATCGATTTTGTTAATAAATTTATATTAAATGTAAAATACTAGCCCGTCAAAAATGATAAAAAAAAAACATAAAATGGTCAGGTGTTGATATTAAAAAAAGGAATGACATTTCCTGACAGTCACATGAACATTTTAGATGGTAGAGCGCCAACAGTCCGAAACGCGTATGTGGTTGACTTTTCTTGATTTACCAAGAAATTAGGTTTGCCAAATATCTTTGGGACAAGTTAAATCAACGTTTAGTTGATTTTGTTCCACAAGATGGCGCTCTGCCATTTCAAATGCTCATGTAAGAGGTCAGGAAATGCCAATTTTGGTTTTAATATATATATGAAAAATAGTACAAATATGAGAAATAGTACTGGGATAAGGGGCATAAATTAATAAAAAAGGTATCTCCTTATCGTGCAACTGAAACTGCTGATGGCTTGCGCGGAGGCGTCACATGATGGTGGAAGGTAAACATTTACCGAATAATTCACACATGACAAACTCAACATTAACACTGGACAAATGAGATAAATGGGCAAATTTCAGGTTAGGATTTACTAGAATTACCATAACTTCCAACCTAGAGTTTGAAATTGGGTCATAGCAAACTCTGTTAGATGGGATTGGCAGCGATGAGATTTTGCCGCGCGCGGCTGGGAATTCTTGTAAAAGTAAAGTCTATGTACTCCTCACGACAATCATTTAACACTGAAAACAAACAAGGCTGGGAGCGTCTTATTTTGATTTGTAGGCACTTGAAAACATTCATTTGATCATCAACATATTGAACTGATCCTGGGCAACTCGCGTGTGCTTGCACATCATGGAGTTGGCATTGTGCTTGTCACCGCACCTGTGACACTTAAGAACGCTTTTTATGGTGGTGCTTATCTACATATGTTAGATCGTGATTTTTGTTCTAATAGATGTATCTATTTTGATCATTGGATGACATATTAAATTCATAAAGAATTTTTTTTTTTAGTTTTACCACGGCTATTACTCAAATATTGATCTAAAAAGATTTCAACACCAATATTGTGATATATTACCAAAGGGACAAGTCTCAAATGGGCTAACCAAGAAATTTGGTGTGAGGTAAAATAAAAAAAGGATACAAATGATAAATTCAAAATGCATATGAAATTTATTGCAATTGGATATTGAATATAATGTAAAACAAAAGAACAAAATTTGTATGCAAGACCTTAGTTTCCATTAAAGACCATTTCTTCTATTCATTGTACTGTTGAAAAAAAATTGAAATTTTCTATTCACTATACATATTGTATAGTAGGCTTTACCACAAAAATTTTTATTGCCTATTAAAAGCTATGAATATGCCTTTTTGACATATTAAACGAGCCCTTTATGGGCCCATACCTAAAGATTAATAGAGAAAATATTAACCTACCATTTCTCTCCAGACACCATCTCCCAGCCTCCCATCAGGTCGCGAGCTCTTTCAAGACTTCCTCTCAGTTCGCGTGCTTCTTCATGACTGTCTAATTTTTTTTAAAAGCGGCGCCCTCAAAAAAAATTTATCCCCTTCTTACAGAGTAAGAAAAATATTATTTTAATTTTCCCAGAATATTTAAAATAATAAAAGTAAATTATTATTCTTAAAAAAAAATTGAATTAATAATAAAATAATAAAATATAACATGTTTATCCCTTGAGAAATTTATATAGTAATTTCTTCTTTAAGAAATTTAAGATAAAGAAATATACCCAATTTATCTGGATATGTATGTAATTGACTTTATTCATTTTAGAATAAAAATAAATGTTGACTTTGCTTAGTATTATTAATGAAACTGATTCCAATAATTATTAATTAAACATTATATTTATTGATTAACAAGAGAGATAACAAAATATAAAAAGGAAACTTATATTGAAACAAAGGAACTCTTTTTTTTTTCTTGTTTTTTAGCGCCTATTTACCCGTGAGCTTACACACACTCTGTGGTAACAAATAATTAAAATATGTACAACACACGCTCCCCTGTGTGTAAGCCCTAATCAGCAAGTCCAAGGCTATCTGCACATTTCCGTAGTTTGTCCTTAGGTAGACTCTTCGTTAGTATATCTGCCTCCATGTCTTCGCTTTTAGTGTATTCCAGCTTGATTCCATTTTGAATTTCCTCTTTCACAAAATAATACTTTCGGTTTATGTGCTTTGTTCGTGAAGTAATCTTGTCAGATTGTATCCAGTTTATTGCAGCCTGGCTGTCACTTTTCAAGGTAATTGGGAAAGTTAAATTTTCACAAAGTTCTTCTAGTAATCCCTTTAACCATAATACTTCTGAAATGCCTTCACATATTGAAATAAGTTCTGCTTCACATGTAGACAAGGCTACTAAATTTTGCTTTCTACTTCTCCAGTTTATTAAGTTGTTGCCAAGTTTGACTGTATAGCCTGAATAGGAATTTGCGTCTCGGGTTGTGCACCAGCTCGCATCAGTACTTATTGTGATATTGTTGTCTTTTGACTTATATGCCAACATGTTATCTCTTGTTCCCTTCAGATATCTATAAATCCTTTTAACTCCAGTTAAGTGTATTTCTCTTGGATCATTACTATACTGTGATAAATTGCTGACGTTGAAGGATATGTCCGGTCGAGTACCCGTAGAGAGGTACATTAGTGATCCAATCATTTCCTGGTATACAGTTTTATCTACTGGCTTAGAGTCCAAATATTCATCCAAATTTTGATTTTGATCTCCAGGTGTCTGCACACTGTTGCATTCTTCCAGTCCAAATCTGTGAAGAATAGTATCAATATAATGAGTCTGAGATAGATAAAATCCATCTTCTTCCCTTTTTATTTCAATTCCAATAAATGGTTCGCTATCTTTCTTTTCTGTTAGAGTAACATATTTTTCTATTTCTGAGGCTAGGTTGTCATTAATTTCCTTACTAGTTCCAGCAATGATGAGATCATCTACATATAGACCCAGTATTGCATACTCTTCTCCTCTCTGGAGTTTATAGACACATGGATCACATTTGGTTCTAATCATTCCCAACTGGTATAAAATTTCATTGATCTTTTTGTTCCAACATTTTCCTGATTGTGGTAGACCATACAGGCTTTTTTCCAATTTACACACTTTGTTTTCTTCTCCTTTTTGTATAAAACCATCTGGTTGTCTCATGTATACTGTCTCTTTTAACTCACCATAGAGATAAGCTGTCTTCACATCATAAGTCTTTATGGTTAAATTCTGTTGTGTTGCAAGAGCTACTATTGTTCGCAAGCTTTCCTTTTTGAGTACAGGTGAAAAAGATTCCTTATAGTCCACACCATATCTTTGATTGCATCCAACAGCAACCAGTCTGGCCTTTCGTTTATATATGCCGTCAGTTGGTGTTTTCTTCGTACTGTAGACCCATTTACTATTGATGACTTTCATACCATTTCCCCTTGGTACTAGTGTCCATACTTTATGTTTCTCTATCTCACTGAGCTCATCTTCCATTGCTTTGTGCCATTCATTTCTTTCTCCACTATCCATTGCTTCTTTAAAGTTCTCCGGAATATAATGATCAATTTCCATAATTAAGTTTGCATTATTCCTATCCTTTATTCTTTGTGAGCGTCGAACTCCTTCTTCAATCAATTTCCTTTCTTGTTCTTCAAGTCTTGCTTTGTGCCGTTCTTCTAAGATGCTCTTTGTTTCTCCTTTCTTTCTTCCTCCTTTTACACATCTTTCCTGTATCGGTTCAGTTTGTGATGAGTCATTTTCACAGTCACCACCTAGTTTTACTAAAGTATCCTCCTGAGACTTCATTTTACTCTCTGTGACAGGATTGTCTTCTTTCAAGATAAGAAAGTCTTCAGCAACTATTTCTTCACAATTTCCTTTATAGGTCAAATTATCACAAGTAGTATCTTCCAGAATATCATTTGCATAATCAATTCCTCTCTTATCTTCACTAAATTTTACTGATCTGACTTCATGGATTCTCTTTGTCATTATATCATATATTCTGTAGGCTTTTCTTTTAATGGAATACCCAATAAATATTCCCTTTCTACCCTTTGGTGAAAACTTGTTTCTTCTTGGTTTGCTCTCAAGCCAATGTGTCAAACATCCAAATATTCGAATGTGTTTGACCGATGGTTTCCTGCCATTCCATCTCTGCATAGGTGTATTTTGCTTGATAGATCTGTGGGGTGTACAATTCTTAATGTATGCAGCTGTAGCAATTGCCTCTGCCCAAAACATCATGGGTAATTTTGAGTCAATTAGTAAGGTTCTCGCTGTATCTATAAGAGTCCTATTCACTCTCTCTGCGACTCCATTACTTTGTGGTGAGTATGTGGTGGTAAGTTGGTGATGGATTCCACTTCTCTTGAAAAGTCCTTCAAATCTAGAGTTACAAAATTCAGTTCCATTGTCCGTTCTTACATCTTTTATTCTAAGACTTAATTCGTTTTCAGCTCTTGCTTTAAATTCTTCAAATCTTTCAAAGGTCTCATCTTTAGATCTCAGGAAATATACAAAGATTCTTCTACTGTAATCATCTACTATAACAAGGAAATACTTAGATCCTCCTAAAGATTGACATGGCATTGGTCCACATAAATCCATATGAATCAACTGCAGGGGCTTAACTGTATAATTTTCTGTAATATTATATGGCTTCTGCACCAGTTTTCCCATTATGCATGCTTCGCACTCTGGTAACCTTTCGAATTTTAGATCCAATCCTCTTACAATATGTCCTTGAATCATTTTTTTCATGTATTCTTCATTTATATGGTTTAATCTCTTATGCCATAAACTTATATTGCTATTTTTATTTGATAAATGTGTATTTATAACCATGACATTTTCATTTTTTGCTATTGGTACATTTCTTTGTTTTGTTTCCATCATAAACATTCTATCTTTAATATATGCTTCAGCAACTAAATCATTCCCTTCATTATAAATTTTTGCTCCATCCTTATTGAAAATAACTGAATTTCCCTTGTTGACTAATTCGTATACTGACAAGAAATTATTCCTTAAACTTGGTACATGTAAGATATCTTTGATGCGGATATTTTCTTGGCCTTCACTTGTGCATGTAGTAAGTCTCATATCTCCTTTGGCTATGGCTTGGGTAGTTTTGCCCTTCTCAGCTAGGTTGATTTCACTTTCATAATCTACCACATTTTCCATCAAAGTTAGGTTTGGGGTTAAATGTGCGGTGCATCCTGAATCTATACACCATATTTGTCTATCATTTCTCTCATCTGGTGAATCTTCAAATTCTTTTACATATGTTTCAAATGCTTGCTCATTAATTCCACTTTTCATAGTATCCACTAGGTTATTTGAATGTTCCCTACTGTATTTGTGATTT
Organism: Cordylochernes scorpioides; assembly: GCA_030710605.1. Lineage (NCBI taxonomy): Eukaryota > Metazoa > Arthropoda > Arachnida > Pseudoscorpiones > Chernetidae > Cordylochernes > Cordylochernes scorpioides. Next base: position 38,083,023 of record CP092885.1, on the reverse strand, counting down.
CTATCACCAGGAGTCCATTTCTTTTGGTATCCTTGTTTCTGTTTATCTCGAAACCAGCAATCATTAGCTAGATGTCCCTTTTTATTACAAACAAAACATCTTTTTGGCTGAGATTGTTGAACTTTTCTATTTTTAATTCTGTATGCTTGTTCATGCCCATTCTCAACTGATTGATTTAATCTCATATTTCTTCTTGACTCCTCTTCTCTTAGAGTTTGTTGAATCTCTTCAATTGTTGCCTCTCTCTTAGATCGTAAGACAATAGCAATATTTTCATACCTTGGATGTATGCCTCTGACAATATGAAATGAAAGTTCTCTTGAGGTAAATTGATGCCCTAATGATGAACTTCTAGCAGCAATATTTTTTGCCCTTGTTATATATTCATCTACAGTTTCATTATCTTTCATTCTAATGTTCTTTAATTCTAAGCCTATATCAATAATTTTATCTTCCAAATTGCCTGTGTATGTTTTTCTCAGTGAGTCCCATACTTTCTTAGCATTTGTTTCTCCTATGAACATTCCAGCTTGTTCATTTGTCAACGTAGTGATGATTATCCCAAAAGCTTCATCATTTTTATCACTCCAAATCTCCCAAGAACTTTTGTCTTCCATATCAGGTTCTGGATCTGAAATTACACATTTAAATAATTTTCTTCCTCTCAGAACTGCGCCGATTTTCAACGCCCATATTTGATAATTATTTCCTGTTAATGGTTCAATTTTTGTTTGGGATAAAACATTATATTCAGCCATTTTCGTCTTTTGAGCTAATATAAACAAACCAATATATAATTTAAAACAAATATATATTTTAAATTTATTTAATATTGGGTAGCTTTTAAACATGCAATATATAGATATAATTTAACTTAATCTATATAAATACCTTTAATCTTCTTATAAGTGCTTCAGTTTACCGATCAGAATAAAGTTCTTGCTTAATCTTCAGATTGAATATTTTCGTTTTTGAGCTTTATATCAATAAACCACGCTCTGCTACCAATTGTTGACTTTGCTTAGTATTATTAATGAAACTGATTCCAATAATTATTAATTAAACATTATATTTATTGATTAACAAGAGAGATAACAAAATATAAAAAGGAAACTTATATTGAAACAAAGGAACTATTTTTTTTTCTTGTTTTTTAGCGCCTATTTACCCGTGAGCTTACACACACTCTGTGGTAACAAATAATTAAAATATGTACAACAATAAATAGTAAAGGTAAATTATTATTCTTTTTCTTATTAAAAGAAAAATTTGAATTAGTAATAAAATAATAAAATATAACATGTTTATCCCTTGAGAAATTTATATAGTAATTTCTTCTTTAAGAAGATTTAAAGTAAAGAAATATGCCCAATTTATCTGGATATGTATGTAATTGGCTTTATTAATTTTAGAATAAAAAATAAATTTAGAAATTTCTCGAAATGGTAATATAATTTTGGACGTTTCGTCTTGCATACAAAGGTGATTGGCAATAATACACATATTTACATATTTATAATTTGTACACCCTCCACTGGACCTTTCTGCAGCGGGCTTCGGGATACATGGACAGGGTCAGTGTCATCTCCAACTGGGTGTCTTCCCCGGCTTTGGCCTTTAAAGCATCGTTGGGTTTCCTCGTTGGGGAATTCTCCACCTGGGCAACAAACATTTCGGCGAGACAATGTGCATAATATGATGTAAATGTTTACATCATTGTTGGGTATGTTTTGTGAAAATCTGGCCCAACAATTCCTCCCCTGCCAGAGTGAAAAAATGTGTTTATTCCAATTCAGATCTGTTCATGATCTATGATAAATATGATTTTGGAAGAAATACATTTTTTTACGATACCAGTATGCGCAATCACTGACACTCAGGCAAAGGGGAAACAAACGGGCCTTGGTACCTAGAACAGGTTAACTCATAGTAATATTAAGAGGAAATCTTATCCTACCATTTAGTGGGCAAAATACTAAGCCCATCTTTAGCTGTCTGTATGCCGGAGGATTTGGTCTAGTTGTGAGGTGAATCCATACATTCCCTGCTGCAGTCCTTATAGGTGGAAATGGGGAAGTGGTCTATACCCAGATTCTGTACAAACAGACTTTTAGACCATTCCAGATAAACATAATCATATGGGCGCCAAGGAATTGTGCGTGTAAACGTAGATATGTCCAATTCCTAAAACACATCTAAAAAAAAATATTAACTATACATGATGAGGTACATGTGGTAATGATAAAAAAATGATTATACACGGTTACATAAGGCAAAATTAAATTGGCATATGCGATCAAAAATAGCAATAATAATATGGTAAACAAAACGAAGAGAATGAATATATACCAAAAAGATTTAAATGAATATATGCTATACGTAGAAAGGAAATGACTTGATATATATAGGATATACAATGATAAACAAATAAATATATAAGCTGTGGTTAAATTTTTCATTCAGTACATTTGTCTGAAGATGGTAACAACGCTGTTACCGAAATGTCACACAGTATCTATTTATTTTGGAATCGGCCTCGTTATCTTGTTTTTATAGTCTATAACTCAAATTGTGCCTCATCTATATATAAATATATATGAATATTATTAGAAAGGAAATATACGTGGTGGATGGTATATTAAATGAGTAAATACTACCTCTGGATAATAAATATGCCAAAATTTGGAAGAATATGATATATAGGAAGGAAATAACGTTGATATGGAAGATATACTATGATAAACAAACAAAAATATATATATATACGCTGTAGTTAAATTTATTTAGTGCATTTGCCTGAAGATGGTAACAACGCTGCTACCGAAATGTCACACACTATCTATTTATTTTGGAATCGGCCTCGTTATCTTGTTTTTATAGTCTATAACTCAAATTGTGCCTCATCTATATATAAATATATATGAATATAATTAGAAAGGAAATATACATGGTGGATGGTATATTAAATGAGTAAATACTACCTCTGGATAATAAATATGCCAAAATTTGGAAGAATATGATATATAGGAAGGAAATAACGTTGATATGGAAGATATACTATGATAAACAAACAAAAATATATATATACGCTGTAGTTAAATTTATTTAGTGCATTTGCCTGAAGATGGTAACAACGCTGTTACCAAAATGTCACACATCATTTATTTGGATTTGGTCCCGATATCTTACGTCTATAATCCAAATTGTGCCTTATATATATATAAATATACATGAATATAATAAAAAAATGATACATGATAAATGGTATTACTGAATAGATAATATAACAAAGGAATAAATATGCACTGAGGATCATGGGCATTTCGTGAGTATTTCAAAATTTACATGTATTACTTAAAAGTTTGTTCTTACTAACTTGTCACTGGGAGTGTTTGTCTGACGTGTTCCCCCCGCCTCTCTTAACCACGATGAAAAAAATATATAGGAAAGGAAATCTTAGTAGTCAGCAATTCTTTAAACCAGATTATTTCCATTATTACCTTTTCTGGGGTGACAATCTTACTTCTCTTTGTCTTTAGTTGGACACTGTTGTCAACCTCTATTATACATTGTTTAGCTCATCTATAGAATGTGTACTTATATTTTTAACCAATAAAATTCACTTTAATAAAATACATAAGTTAACCTCGAAGGGGATAAATGTTGATGACTAACAACCTAGGTCTAACTTCTACCTTACGATATATCTTCTCACACTTGAGTTCTTAATATCTCTCTGTAATTTGACCCTTTGTCCTAAGAAAAAAAATTAAACTTTCTGTTCTGGGCTACTTCTCAGCCAAAAAAAAAAAATTGATATTCAACCTTCCCTTAAAATTTTCTCCTTCTTCAAGTCTGGAATACTGGCCTGTTCTGGCAATCTACTCCGAAGTTCGTTTTTGTTGTCCTACTAATTTAAAATTTATCTTATCATAATGAGCTACTCTCATAAAAAAAATTCTACTTACTAATTGGTATTTAGACTTGAACTCGTTCTAACTAAACATATGGTAGACAATAGTCTTTATTAGGTGATTAACCCTTGCTAACCTGGGGCGATATAAAACACAAAGAATCTGGACAGTCCATCTGTCTCTTTGCTAACTGGTACCTAAAATCTGTAGACGGAATCGCCTCGTCTAATCATAACTTGTCTCTTATATGCTCTAATTGTTAACTCTTATTAGAAATTCACCTTGGGCTGCTTTCTGGATACAAGGAATTATAGGGTGTCAAGTTTACCCAACGCATGTTCCGAGCCCGCCCATAGGGGATTGGTTCCAAGCTGCGCAATATATAGAAGAGCATCCAACTTGCCGATCTTTCCCAACCTCCCGTCTGAATCACCCTCATCTCAGCCACGCTTAAAGCGTCGTAAACTACGATGTCAGATCGGTTATCCGAGGTTTGTTGCTGTGCACTTAGCTTGCGACATCGGCAACTAAATCCCCCACCTAGCACAAAGTTCACCTGATACCTCTCCATTCCCTCTAATGAGAAGGTTTGTAGGCTTTCTGGTCTGATCATAACCTCCCGCAATCTTCCAGTCTGAGAATCGAGACATGATCATCATCTACGCTTCTTAGAATTCAAGTTGATATAATGAAATAGAGTAATTGATTACCCAAAAAAAAAAAAATTATACTTATACTCCTTTAAAGGAGGCCTAACAAAAAGGAGCGGATATCTTCCTATCGATAGAGTTGTAAGTCCTGTGAAGCTATCGGTTCTAACAAATAAAGAAATCAAAATTAAAAATCGAACCTATTAAATTCCCTAACACTATTCTAATGTACCTTTGGTCTAACAGTATAATTGTTTTTAACCTTCTACACATTCATTAAACCAATCCATTCATACACCCTCCCCCCCAACATTCACGGTTTGCATATAAACTAAAGTTAAAAGCTGCTACACAAGCCAAAGTACCATATTATCATCATCAAAGTAGATCCTAGTAGTGACAAAATCTTCCAGGACAAAAATGCGAAATCAAATAAAACTAACAAATTAAAACAAATTGGGGACTAATATCCTAGTTTACTCAAAAGAAGATGCCTCTTACAAACTCTTTATAAATTACCTATACTTGAATAAATAAATACATGAAAATATGTTGATTGTCAACAATCAAATCTGAAATCTAACCTAACATTAAAATTGTGCATCTAATAGTTTGAAAGTCTTCTTATCTTGACACTTGATGCCTAAACAAAATGAATCATCAAACTAGCACCTAAATTGGAGTGAATTGAACTTCAAGCATTTACCTCATTGCCAAATAGGATAAATCTCCAAGTGTTTGCCAACCTTACTTCCTGTTCCAGGTTATTGGCGTCTTTCCTTCCCTGCTATTCAGCTAAACTCTTCGAAACTGGGATCATGGGGCTTTTAATACCCAACCATTTGAAGTTTAACAACAGAGATCACTCGTTATCCTATCTATCAACTCTTAGACCACAACTGCCTTACACACTCTCATTAGAAATTCTCTTTGGGCTGCATTCTGGACACAAGGGATTATAGGGTGTCAAGTTTACCCAACGCATGTTCCGAGCCCGCCCATAGGGAATTGGTTACAAGCACAGCAGCCATCTAGTGCATCTAAGTCCTCCTCCCTATATTTAAATTGAACCAGAGTTCAGCTATTAATTACCTCAAATACAAAATAAAATAAAATAAACTGTTGAACTCACTTAATTCTTAAATCACATTCTGCTATTAATACAGAATTGTAGCTTTAATAAAAAAAAGAAAAACTGAAAACTCTATACAATGACATTCTACACTAAAACAAGGTTGTAGCTTAAAAAGAAAAAAAAAACTGAAAACTCTTTACAATGACATTCAAGAAAAACTGAAAACTCTTTACAGTGACACTCAAGAAAACTGAAAACTCTTTACAATGACATTCAAAAACTGAAAACTCTTTACAATGACATTCAAGAACTGAAAACTCTTTACAATGACATTCAAGAAAACTGAAAACTCTTTACAATGACATTCAAGAACTGAAAACTATTTACAATGACATTCAAGAAAACTGAAAACTCTTTACAATGACATTCAAAAACTGAGAACTCTTTACAATGACATTCAAGAACTGAAAACTCTTTACAATGACATTCAAGAAAACTGAAAACTCTTTACAATGACATTCAAGAACTGAAAACTCTTTACAATGACATTCAAGAAAACTGAAAACTCTTTACAATGACATTTAAGAAAACTGAAAACTCTTTACAATGACATTCAAGAAAACTGAAACTCTTTACAATGACATTCAAAAACTGAGAACTCTTTACAATGACATTTAAGAAAACTGAAAACTCTTTACAATGACATTCAAGAAAACTGAAAACTCTTTACAGTGACACTCAAGAAAACTGAAAACTCTTTACAATGACATTCAAAAACTGAGAACTCTTTACAATGACATTTAAGAAAACTGAAAACTCTTTACAATGACATTCTACACTAAAACAAGGTTGTAGCTTAAAAAAAAAAACGGAAAACTTTTTACAATGACATTCAAGAAAACTGAAAACTCTTTACAGTGACACTCAAGAAAACTGAAAACTCTTTACAATGACATTCAAAAACTGAGAACTCTTTACAATGACATTTAAGAGAACTGAAAACTCTTTACAATGACATTCAAGAAAACTGGAAACTCTTTACAATGACATTCAAAAACTGAAAACTCTTTACAATGACATTTAAGAAAATTGAAAACTCTTTACAATGACATTTAAAAAAACTGAAAACTCCTTAAAGGAAAAATTCTGGATTCTCAAAAAGGAGAATACATACTTGTTATTTAGTATAACCTAACATAATAATTAATATGGGCTTATACATATGAATTAGTGCATACAGTTGCTGAACTTTAGACAAATCAGCTTATACAAACTCTCAGTGCATATTTTGTGTTATTTACAAATATTGGCCCCTAGGCTAGAACAAATTATCTATTAACACTACATGATGAAGAGTCAAAATTGCTCTATCATGGCAATAGTAGAGTCAACAACTACTCTTTAAACGTTAATCACCTTCTCCTCAAAATATACAGAAAATACATAAAGCAATAAAAAAAATTAAAAAATAACTTGTAGTTTAAGACCTAGCGATAAAATAATTATAAAAAACTTTAAAATCTTGCATGGCAAAACTAACGATCTTTTTGAAAAATAAAAAAATTAACTCGTAACGATTGTTCGCCAAGTATAACGTATTTTCACAATAGGTAACTGCATGAGTTTTTTTTATCATAAAACATTGTTTTAGGCCTAACCTCGCTTTAAAACTTAGAATACACAAAATATGCAGAAAATACATAAAGAAATAAAAAAATTTAAAAATAACCTGTAGTTTAAGACCTAGCGATAAAATAATTATAAAAAAAACTTTAAAATCTTGCATGGCAAAACTAACGATCTTTTTGAAAAATAAAAAAAATTAACTCGTAACGATTGTTCGCCAAGTATAACGTATTTTCACAATAGGTAACTGCATGAGTTTTTTTTATCATGAAACATTGTTTTAGGCCTAACCTCGCTTTAAAACTTAGAATACACAAAATATACAGAAAATACATAAAGCAATAAAAAAAATTAAAAAAATAACTTGTAGTTTAAGACCTAGCGATAAAATAATTATAAAAAAAACTTTAAAATCTTGCATGGCAAAATTAACGATCTTTTTGAAAAATAAAAAAATTAACTCGTAACGATTGTTCGCCATGTATAACGTATTTTCACAATAGGTAACTGCATGAGTTTTTATCATAAAACATTGTTTTAGGCCTAACCTCGCTTTAAAACTTAGAATACACAAAATATACAGAAAATACATAAAGCAATAAAAAAAATTAAAAAATAACTTGTAGTTTAAGACCTAGCGATAAAATAATTATAAAAAAACTTTAAAATCTTGCATGGCAAAACTAACGATCTTTTTGAAAAATAAAAAAAATTAACTCGTAACGATTGTTCGCCGAGTATAACGTATTTTCAAAGTAGGTAAAGGCATTTTTGAATAAAAGGTAAGAATAGCACACGCGTCAAATATAACGTATTTTTCAAAGTACATAGGTAGAGACTTCGATTTGTTATCTACTAAAACACAAAATACATAGAGAAATTAAAATTTTAAAAAATGACGTGTATTTAAGGCCTAACGATAATAATAACTTTAAAACTCGGAATACACTAAAATAAACAAAAAGTATATATTAAACATTTTTTGATTAAAAAAAAGGTAAAGATAACGTACGCGCCAAGTATAACGTATTTTTCAAATAGGTAAAGGCATTTTTGAATAAAAGGTAAGAATAACACACGCGCCAAATATAAAGTATTTTTCAAATTACATAGGTAGAGACATCGATTTGTTATCTCAGGGGTGGGCTTACTTCTCGCAAATTTCTTTATTAATTTGCAATTTTCAGGAGTTTCGGCCCCACGTTGGGCGCCAAATGTTAGATCGTGATTTTTGTTCTAATAGATGTATCTATTTTGATCATTGGATGACATATTAAATTCATAAAGAAAAATTTATTATTATTATTTTTTAAAGTTTTACCACGGCTATTACTCAAATATTGATCTAAAAAGATTTCAACACCATTATTGTGATATATTACCAAAGGGACAAGTCTCAAATGGGCTAACCAAGAAATTTGGTGTGAGGTAAAATAAAAAAAAGGATACAAATGATAAATTTAAAATGCATATGAAATTTATTGCAATTGGATATTGAATATAATGTAAAACAAAAGAACAAAATTTGTATGCAAGACCTTAGTTTCCATTAAAGACCATTTCTTCTATTCATTGTACTGTTGAAAAAAAATTGAAATTTTCTATTCACTATACATATTGTATAGTAGGCTTTACCACAAAATTTTTTTTATTGCCTATTAAAAGCTATGAATATGCCTTTTTGACATATTAAACGAGCCCTTTATGGGTCCATACCTAAAGATTAATAGAGAAAATATTAACCTACCATTTCTCTCCAGACACCATCTCCCAGCCTCCCATCAGGTCGCGAGCTCTTTCAAGACTTCCTCTCAGTTCGCGTGCTTCTTCATGACTGTCTAATTTTTTTTAAAAGCGGCGCCCTCAAAAAAATTTTATCCCCTTCTTACAGAGTAAGAAAAATATTATTTTAATTTTCCCAGAATATTTAAAATAATAAAAGTAAATTATTATTCTTAAAAAAAATTGAAATAATAATAAAATAATAAAATATAACATGTTTATCCCTTGAGAAATTTACATAGTAATTTCTTCTTTAAGAAATTTAAGATAAAGAAATATACCCAATTTATCTGGATATGTATGTAATTGACTTTATTCATTTTAGAATAAAAATAAATAGTAAAGGTAAATTATTATTCTTTTTCTTATTAAAAGAAAAATTTGAATTAGTAATAAAATAATAAAATATAACATGTTTATCCCTTGAGAAATTTATACAGTAATTTCTTCTTTAAGAAAATTTAAAGTAAAGAAATAGGCCCAATTTATCTGGATATGTATGTAATTGGCTTTATTCATTTTAGAATAAAAAAATAAATTTAGAAATTTCTCGAAATGGTAATATAATTTTGGACGTTTCGTCTTGTGAATAAATTCTTCATTCGGTACATTTGTCCGAAGATGGTAACAATGCTGTTATCAAAATGTCACACATATTAATTATTCGTTCTGGAATCGGTCTCGTTATCTTATCTTTTTGAAGTCTATAGCTCAAACTGTGCCTTATCTATATATAAATATACATGCAGATAATTAAGAAGAAAAAAAAAAAAAGGTAAACATGGTGGATGATACATTAAATGAGTAAATATTACACCTATATAATAAATATGCCAAACTTCTTGAAGAATATGAAATATGGGAAGGAAATAACATTGATAATGGGGATATATCATGGTAAATAAACAAAATATATATATATGCAGTGGTTAAAACTTGTCTAGTGCATTTTGTCTGAAGATGGTAACAACGCTGCTACCAAAATGTCACACATATTAATTATTCGTTCTGGAATCGGTCTCGTTATCTTATCTTTTGTAGTCTATAGCTCAAACTGTGCCTCATCTATATATGAATATACTTGCAGATAATTAGGGAAAAGGGTAAACATGGTGGATGATACATTAAATGAGTAGATATTACCTCTGTATAATAAATATGCCAAACATCTTGAAGAATATGATATATGGGAAGGAGATAACATTGATATGGGGATATATTATGGTAAATAAACAAAATATGTATATATATGCAGTGGTTAAAACTTGTTTAGTGCATTTTGTCTGAAGATGGTAACAACGCTGCTACCAAAATGTCACACATCTATAATCCGAATCGTGCTTTCTATATATACAAATATACATGAATATAATAAAGGAATGATACATGATATATGGTAATAATGAGTATATAATAATACTAAAACGAATAGATATGCACTGAGGGTCTAGGTCATTTCACTAGCATTTCAAAATCTCTATGTAATATCTTGAAAACTTGTTCTTACCAACTCGTCACTGGGAGTGTTTGTCTGGCGTGTTCCCCGCCTCTCTTAATCCAAAAGAAAATATATAGGAAAGGAAATCTTGGTAGTCAATACGTCTCTAAACCAGATTACTTCCAAATTACCTTATCTGTGGCGACAATCTCACCTATCTTTGTTCTTAGCTGAACATTGTTGTTAACCTCTACTATACATTGTTTAGCTTATCTATAGAATGTGTACTCATACTTTTGACCAACCAATCCACTTTAATAAAATTACCTAAATTAACCCTGAAATAAATTATGGTGATTAACAACCTAGGTCTAACTTATACCTTATGATATATCTTCCCACTTGAGTTCTTAATATCTCCCTGAAAATTTGACTCTTTGTCCAAAATAAAATAAAATAAACTCATTGCTCTGGGCCATTTTACAGCCAAAACAAAAATTGATATTCAATCTTCCCTTAAAAAAAAAATTCTTCCTTCTCAAGTCTGGAACACAATATTGGCTTGTTCTGGCAATCTGCTTCAAAGGTTCATTTAGGTGTCCTACTAATTTAAAATTTATCTTAACATAGAACGAGTTATTCTCGTGAAAAAAAATTCTACTTACTAACTGGTATTTAGACTTGAATTCGTTCTAACTAAACATATGGTAGACTATATAGTCTTTAATTAATTGATTAACTTTTGCTAGCCTGGGGCGATATAAAACGCAAAGAATCTGGACAGTCCATCTGTCACTTTGCTAACTGGTACCTAAAATCTGTAGACGGAATTGCCTCGTCTAATTGTAACTTATCTCTTACACGCTCTGATTTTTAACCCTCATTAGAGACCCCCTTTAGACTTTGACTTAGAGACAAGGAGTTATAGGGAATTCGATTTCTTTACCCACCACATGTTCCAAATTTGTCCATAGGGGATTGGTTCCAGGCTGCGCAATATATAAAAGAGCTTCCAACGTGCCGATCCTTCCCAACCTCCCGTCTGAATCACCCTCATCTCAGCCACGCTTAAAGCGTCGTAAACTACGATGTCAGATCGGTTATCCGAGGTTTGTCGCTGTACACTTAGCTTGCGACATCGGCAACTAAATTCCCCACCTAGCACAAAGTTCACCTGACACTCCTCTACTGAGGAGGGGATTTGTAGGCTTTTGGTCTGACCGTGACCTCCCACAATCCCCCAGTCTGAGAATCGAGACATGGTCATTATCTACGACTCTTAGAATTCAAGTTGGTATAATGAAATAGAGTAATTGATTACCCTAATAAAAGAAATCATACTTATACTCCTTTAAAAGGAGACCTAACAAAAGGGAGCGAATACTTTCCTATCAACAGAGTTGTACAGTCCTGTGAGGCTATCGATCCTAACAAATAAAGAAATCAAAATTAAAAATTGAACCTATTAAGTTCCCTAACCCTATGCTAAAGTACCTTTGGTCTAACAGAATAATTGTTTTTAACCTTCTTACACATTCATTAAACCAATCCATTCATACACCCTCCCCCCCATCATTCACGGTTTGCATATAAACTAAAGTTAAAAGCTGCTACACAAGCCAAAGTACTATAATTATCATCATCGATAGACCCTAATAATAACAAATCTTCCAGGACAAATGTGAAATCAAATAAAACAATCAAATTAAAACAAATTGGGGACTAAATGTCCCAATTTACTTGAAGGAAAATGCCTCTTACAAACTCTAATATAAATTATCTATATTCAAGTAGATAACTAAGCTAAAATATGTTGATTGTCAACAATCAAATCTGAAATCTAACCTAACATTAAAACTGTGCTTCTATTAGTTTGAAGATATTATTCTTATCTTGACACTTGGTGTCTAAACAAGCGAATCATGAAAAACTAGCACTTGAATTGGAGCGAATTGAACTTCGAGCGTTTACCTCATTGCCAAACATGATAGATCTACAAGTGTCTGCTAACCCTACTTCCCATATAAGGTTATTGGCATTCTTCTTTCCCTGCTATTCAGCTAAACCCTTTCTTTGGAATTATAGGGCTTTCAGTACCCAACCCGTTCTGGAGTTTAACAACAGAGGTTACTTGTTATCCTATCATATCAATTCTTAGACCGCAACTGCCTTACACACTCTCATTAGAAATTCTCTTTGGGCTGTATTCTGGACCTATGGAATTAGAGGGTGTCAAGTTTTAACCTAGCGCATATTCCGAGCCAGCCCATAGAGAATATATTACAAGCACAGCAGATATCTAGTGCGTCTAAATTCCTTTGTTATTCTTAAAGTTGAACCACTGTTCAGAACCTTAAATAAAATAAAACAAAATAAACTGTTGAACCTTTAAGTCTTAAATCACAACCTGCCATAAATACAGAATAGCATCTTCAAAGAAAAAAAAACTGAAAACTCCTTACAATCAACATTTAACACAAACACAAGGTTGTAGCCTTAAAAAAAAAAGAAAAGCTGAAGGAAACTGAAACCCTTTACAATGACACTTAGAATCTAAAGCCATGGTTGTAGCGTAAAAAAAAAAAAAAACTGAAAATTCTTTAAGACCACATTCTAGGGCCTTCAACTCACTTTCTAACACTTCATACTATGATCAAAATTTAACTAAACTTTAGTACACACTCTATAGATTTACTCATTGGCAGCCTGGGCAAGATTTACACCCCGTGGGCTTCTTGACCCTGGTTGAACGGCGTATTTCAAGGCCGCCTACTTTGTCCTCAATTACCCCATTCACTATCCCTAGTGGATTTCTTAAGATTGTCGTCTCTTGTAGACAAGGTTGTGACAACCCTTAGAAATGATATATCAACACTAAAACAAGGTTGTGAATACCCCTTTCAACGATGGACTAACATTAAAACACGGTTGTGAAATTCTTTAAATGATATACTACACAAAGACAAGGTTGTGACAACCCTTAAAATTTGTAGGCGCCATCCCGACCAGAGAGCCACAGATAAACAGATTATAAACGCACAGAATATAGAATCCGAGCTCCCCAGTAGAAGGAATACCCGGAAGACGACGGTACTCTCTGTTATATTTGTTGTTCACTATTATGATTTTGTTCTAATAAACACTACTAAATTATTTCATTGGATCCTCTCTTTCTTTTTCCCAGTAAGAAACGCCTACGGAAGCCAACAGAAATTCAGAAGTGGGATGGTCCTGAAGAAAATTGAAGATTCACTGGAATAATTTGGAAACGAGAAGGACGTGGCGCGGTGACCGATCAACGTAAGAGGAGTTGCATGGTATGTACGAAATTTAATTACCTATTCCTAAAAGTATTATTACAAGTCACCTCGGTAAAATATTATTGCAAAATCATCTCGATAAGAAAGTATTTTAAAGTAAGCATTTTAAAGAAAGTATTTTAAAGTAAAGTGAAGTATTTTAAAGTAAGCATTTTAAAGTAAAGTGAAGTATTTTAAAGTGAAGTATTTTAAAGAAAGTATTTTAAAGAAAGCATTTTAAAGTAAAGTGAAGTATTTTAAAGAAAGTATTTTAAAGTAAAGTGAAGTATTTTAAAGAAAGTATTTTAAAGTAAAGTACAGTATTCTAAAGAAAGTATTTTAAAGTAAAGTAAAGTATTCTAAAGAAAGTATTTTTAAAGTAAATTGAAGAAACAAATAAAAAGTATTATCGCAAAGTATCGCGGTAAAAAGAAAAAAAAAGTATTGTCTCGAAATTACCAAAGAAAAGTTGATTTCGTTTAAAGAAATAATTGAAACAGTACGTATCTGGCTTAGTCAGTTTTATTTGTTTATTTAAAAAAAAAAAAAAACTTTGCCTTGTTTATTTTTCCTTTTGAAAAACATGACTTACTTAGCGAAAGTAAGGAAATGCGATTTGAGCAAGTTGGCGTATGAACTCGGCGAGGTAGTACCGCCAGAGAGCAGGATCGTCGACTTAAAACGCCTTATCCTGAATAGTCAATCTTACGAAGAAGAATTCGCAAAGCAACTGTTGGAGACTCTGATCGAGGAACGGGAACAAACAGAACGAGCAGAACGGGAGCGAATGGAACAAACAGCACAAACAGAGCAAGCAGAACGTATAGAACGGGAACGAATCGAGGATCGGGAACGAATCGAACGAAAAGAACAAATGGTAATGGAATTCGAGCTTGAGAAGCTGCGCATCCAGACTACACGCGGAAACAACGATACGTCTCGAAGTACCAGCAATGACGCACATTACGAGATACGTAAACTGATGCCCAAGTACGAGTCGAAGGACAATGATTTGAGTTTTTACCTAATTCTTTTCGAAAGACAGGCAAAGCGACTAGGATTGGATGAAGACCAATGGGCGTTCAGCCTCCTAGGATTGCTACCTTACGAAATGACTCAATTAATCGCTCGGGAAACAGAAGAACAAAGCGGCGATTATAGGTTCGTGAAAAGGTTGCTCCTAAAACGGTACAAGTTGAGCCCCGAACAATTCAGACAAAAATTCGAGAAGCACGAGAGATCTCAAAAGGGTTCCTGGAGAGACTTCGCTTTCGAATTGCGAGGATATTTCAACGAATGGATCGAAGGAATGAACGTGGAAAATTTCGACGCCCTAAAGGATTTGTCCGTCACTAACCAACTAAAGAAAAAAGTTCCAAATGTGCTGCGTAATCATCTCATTGACGATTGGACCAAGTTAAACAACCCAGATGAGTTGGCGGATAAACTGGACGAGTACGAAAATGTTCGCACCGAGATGGGACCTCCGCATTGGAATTCGAAACACACCACACCACCGTCGTTTCAGCAGAAATCTGCGAGATTTCCCAACCGAAGCGAAGTTAAAGAGACTGAACAAGGAACGAATGTTTCGAGTCAAGACGCTGCAAGGAACGAAATCAGTGAAACGTACCCTAACACCTTGAGGAGAATGGTCAACCGTACGATCAGAAACGACAAGGGAGAACCGAAGTGCTTCAACTGCAATCAGTTTGGACACATTGCCAGAGACTGCCCAGCACCCAGGACTACGTTGACATGCCGAGGATGCGGTCAAACGGGACACAAGGAAAGGAATTGCACAAGACCCAAAGAAGGACTAAAAGTAGCCAACCTGGAAGTCGAAGGACTGGAGACTGTCCCGCCAGATGTATATTTGAAGGATGTCAAGATCGACAACAAGGAAACCGTGAAGGCAATGATAGACACCGGGAGCAGCAGTTGTCTAATGAGAGAATCGGTCGCAAGGAGGATCAGCGTCGACATCGAACCAGACTCGACTAGTCTGTACGGCATCGGTAACCAGACTGCACCAGCTGCCAGGACCGTTGGGAAGACGACAGTCGACCTGGAGATTGATGGCATCGTCGGAAGGGAAATCACTGTATTCATTGTCAACGATGATGCCCAACCCTATGACCTATTAATTGGAAGAACATGGACAGATCTGCCCTACGTATCCTTCGCCAGAATTGGTAAAAACTTGCATATTGGCTATTCATCCGAATTTCCGTTTGCTAATCTGCAAGAAGAAATCAAGTCGCGTCGCATCGAACTGAGAGCAACCGAAACTGTTCAGTTGGAGAGCGACTCCATTAACTTTACAAGTGCAATCACAGACGAGGTAAAGGACGGATATGTATTGTTCACAGGAGTAGATGACGCCTGTGTCGATTCCCTATTGGAAGTGGTCGACGGAAAGACGACCGTACCCATCATCTCAGCTGGCAAGGGCAAGTTGAGAGTAAGGAAGAACCAATGTGTAGGGCGAGTTGAACTACTGAACCTTGATGATATTGTTGTTAACCTGGACGTCGCAGAGGATTCGTTTCAGACTAAAAATGAAGAGAAGAGGGAAGGACAAGACCAAATGAAACGTAAGCGCCCCATACTGCCTGAGGACATCAACGTCAATCATTCTCTGACTTCGAAAGAGAGACAAGAAATCCTAGATGTAGTAAACGAGTATAGAGACTGTTTCGCTCTTGGCATGGAGGAATTAGGGTGCACCGATGTCACCAAGATGGACATTAAGGAGGTTGATGGAAGCAAGCCAGTCTGTCTGAGACCGTATAAGACGACTGCAAGTGAACGCGAAGCAATCAGGGAGATTGTCAGAGAGTGGAAGGACAATGGAATAGTCACGGAAACTAGATCACCCTACGCTAGTCCCGTCCTACTTGTGAGAAAGAAAACTGGAGATCATCGTCTGGTGGTAGATTATAGGAGACTCAACATTCAAACAGTTAAGGACAAGTTCCCATTACCAAGGATAGACGACCTTCTGGAAGGCCTAAGGAATGCGAAATTCTTCACCACTCTGGATCTGGCGCATGGATATCTGCAGATACCACTGACCGATAAGGCAAAATTAAAGACAGCATTCATCACCCCAGATGATACAGGTCAATTCGAAAGGATGATTTTTGGACTCGCCAACGCACCAGCTGAATTCCAAAGACTGATGCACACTGTCCTAGGTCCGCTGCTGAACAAGAAGGCATTCTGCTATCTCGACGACGTGATTATCCCGGCAAAGGATTGGCGGGAGATGATCGAAAGGTTGAAGGAAGTCCTCGAAAGAATAAGATCAGCGAAGTTGACACTGAAACCCTCCAAATGTGAGTTCGGAAGGAGGGAAGTTGAGTTCTTAGGGTATGTCATCAGTACAGGCGGACTTAAGCCAGGCCCAAGAAAGATCAAGGCGATAGAAGAATTTCCAGAACCCAAGAATGTCCACGACATACGACGCTTTCTGGGACTGACGAACTTCTTCAGACGATTTGTAAAGGACTTCGCGAGGAAAGCAGAACCGCTAAGCAGACTTACGAAGAAAGGTTCACAATTTGAATGGAAGGAAGAACAGCGAAGGTCATTTGGAGGACTACGAAAGGATCTGGTCGAATATCCGGTACTAGCTCATTACAACCCTGAACTCAAGACAGAAGTACATTGCGACGCGAGTGCTGAGGGATTAGCAGGAATGGTGCTACAGATGGACGAAGACGGCAAATGGCGCTTGGTCTACTGTGTGAGCAAGAAGACAACAGAGGCCGAGAAGATGTACCACTCAAGCAAATTGGAGCTGATGGCGATAGTGTGGACCTTGGATCGACTACGTCAGTTCCTCGTAGGAATCAAGTTTACAGTGGTTACAGATTGCCAAGCACTGGTCTACATGAACGCGAAGAAGACCACAAATCCTCAGATAGCGCGATGGTACAATCTGATTCAGGAATACGATTTCGAAATTCGACATAAACCAGGGGAGAAGATGGCCCACGTAGACGGAATGAGTAGAGCTCCAGTCGACGACCCTAGAGACACGATGGAGGAAATCGTGGAGAAAAACCTTGAAGTGTGCCTCACAATCACACTGGAAGAACAAATCTTGATGATTCAGCATTCCGACCCTGAATTGAGAGACCTGATCCAGATCTTTCGAAAGGACCCGTGTGATAGGACAGTAGGAGAACAAAATAGAATTAACGACTACAGCTACAAAGGAGGCAGACTTTTCCGCATGGTGAAAAATGGAGAAGAGGAACGAGCCCTGTATGTTATACCCAAAAGTATGAGGAAAAGCTTAGTTGTCAAATTCCATGATCTAATGGGACATTTTGCGACTGATAGGACTGTCAACAAAATTAAGGAATTGTACTGGTTTCCTTCAATGAAGAGGTACGTTCGACGCCATGTGGCTATGTGTCTCGAGTGTCTATTTAACAAAGTTCCCGGTGGAAAACAACAAGGCTTCCTACATCCCATTAAGTCAGGCAAGAGACCGTTTTCCATCGTACACATGGACCACGTAGGCCCCTTCGTGAGAAGTACAAAAGGTAACCAGGAACTTTTAGTGATTGTCGATAATCTGACAAGATTTGTCCGATTAAGCCCTGTAAGGAATACATCGACGCAGAACGTCCTGAAGGTAATGAAAAGTTTTGTGAATGATTTCGGACTACCCGACAAGATCATCAGCGACAGAGGGTCATGTTTTACCTCAAGGCAATTTGAAGAATTCTGTCGAGGAAATGGAATACATCATACTCTGAACTCTACGAAACATCCGCAAGGGAACGGGATGGTCGAAAGAGTGAACCGAACAGTATTGTCCACTATAGCAACCAGTATCGAGGATCCGCGACGGAAGGATTGGGACCTGAAGATCAAGGAGGTAGAGCGAGACCTGAACAATGCGGTGAACAAGACGACGAATAAAACACCGTTCGAAACACTCCACGGCTATTCCCCTCGATTCCACGATGGGATACTTAGAAGATTAGCCGACGAAGACGTGGACCCATGGACCGAGCCGGATAGAATTCAAGAGAGTGTGAGATCCCAAATTGAGAACAAACAAGAAATTATGAAGACATACTACGATAAGAAGAGGTGCCGTACAATCCAATTCGAAGTAGGAGAAATTGTAGTGATGAGGCATGTACCCAAAATGACGGGTGAACCAACCAAGGCACAACCCAAATATCGAGGACCTTTGATAATTACCGAGGTTCTGCCAAGCGACACGTATAGAGTGACTCAGTTAAGCGAAAGAACCAGTGGACGGTTCTACACGACAACGGCCCATATCAGTCAACTGAAGTCTTGGCACAGTGAAGAAGATGACTCAGCTACAGAAGAAAGTCCGAACGAGGAGCCAGAAGTAGAAGATACCCCCCGACGCAACCCACGACGTTCCTGCAACGCAAGGTTCAATCGAGGACGATTGAAATCCAGGAATGGCCGAATGTAGGCGCCATCCCGACCAGAGAGCCACAGATAAACAGATTATAAACGCACAGAATATAGAATCCGAGCTCCCCAGTAGAAGGAATACCCGGAAGACGACGGTACTCTCTGTTATATTTGTTGTTCACTATTATGATTTTGTTCTAATAAACACTACTAAATTATTTCATTGGATCCTCTCTTTCTTTTTCCCAGTAAGAAACGCCTACGGAAGCCAACAAATTGATATACCAACACTAAAAACAAGGTTGTGAAAACCCCTCTCAACGACGGACTAACATTAAAACACGGTTGTGAAACTCTCTACAATGACACATAAACACTAAAACAGGTTGTGAGAACTTTTAAAGACGACACACAAACACTAAAACAGGTTGTGAGGACTCCTTAAAGATGACACACTAACATTACAACAGGTTGTGAAACTCTCTACAATGACACATAAACACTAAAACAGGTTGTGAGGATTCCTTAAAGATGACACACTAACATTAAAACCGGTTGTGACAACCTTTTGAAGACGACATACAAACATTAAAACAAGATTGTGAAACTCTTTATTATGATCCTTTAGCACGAAAGCACATATTGTGGCTTAAAATTAAAAGAAAAACTGAAAACTCCTTAAAATCATCATGACCTTAGGACAAAATTGTAGCATAAAATAAAAAGTAAACTGAAAATTCTTTAAAATTCATCATAATACTAAGACAAAACTGTAGCTTAAAATGAAAAAATACATAAGGAGGACTGAAAACTCTTTAAGTCGCATCCTAACATTAAAAAACAAAGTGTTGTTAAAAAAAACTGAGTAACTCTTTAAAGTTATATACCAACACTAAAACAAAAGTTGTAGCCAAAAAAAAAAAAAAAACTGAAAACGCTTCAAGGAAATTCTGGCTTCTCAAAAGGAGAATACATACTTGTTATTTAATATGACCTAATATTATAACTAATATAGACCTATGTATATAGATTAGTGTATACTGTTGCTGAAATTTAGGTAAGTCAGCTTATACTAACTCTCAGTGCATATTATGTACTATTTACAAATATTGGCCTCTAGTCTGAAACAAATTATCTATCAACACTACGTGGTGAAGAGCCAAAATAGTTCTATCGAGGCGATAGTGCGGTCAACTGCTACGCTTTAAACATTGAATGCACTTTCTTCTATCATCTTCCCACCGTCTTTCTATCGATCTTTATCTTCTATTTACAAACCCTTTACCAACTTTCCTCAATTCCTTCGCCTTCAACATCTCTCCGCATCTTCCTACAATTCTCTCTGTCGGTTTTCGACATGCTTCGACACCTTTCTAACATGTCTCCTTTACACTTTATAGCACCTTTTACTGTCGATTTCCATCTCTTTCCTTCCTTTCATCTCTATTTCATCATTATTCGCCTTTCTATTCATCGCTTTCTATTCCTCTCAACACTTCTTATCTCTTTCAACACTTTTCAAAACCCTTTAGCATCCTTTAGTACTTTCTTTCATCCTCTCATCTCTATTCATTGCTTTCGATATACCTCTCTCCATCTCTTATAATAGCTTGTAACACTCTTTCATAATCCTTTCAATATCTTTCGACATGTTTCTACACCTTTCTCGCATCTCTGTTCATCGCTTTCAACACTCTTCAACATCGTTCAACACTTTTTTATACTTCTCACCTCCTTTCTTCCTTCCTAAGATCTCTATCCTTCGCTTTTAACACACTTCAACGCCTTTTCATCACTCTTTTATCGTCTTTTAGACGCTATTCAACCCTCTTTCATCCCTCTGAAGTCTCTTCGAAACCCGTCATCGGGAACCAATCCCAATATTACTCTATCCCGATTGACATCGCAGGAGTCCTTCTACGCCATTCAGCTTCCCTTCTATATCACTTTTCTACCACCTTTCTACAATTCCTCTTGCCGATTTTCGACATGCTCCGATACCTTTCTAATATGTCTTATCTTCTACCATTCAACTCCTTTTTATCGCATTCAACACACTTCAACGCCTTTTCATCCCTCTGGTGTTTCCCTGAAACCCGTCATCGGGAATTGGATCCCGATCTATCATTATTCTTCATTTTGAAGCTATTCTGGTATACTATCCCCTCCCCTGCCAGCTCTATGCTAAAGTCTGACATTCGTTCAGGGCGAAAGCTACCGCAAAATCTCGAGGAAATTCCTCAGGACCTGTTTCCACCCCCTAATCTCCCCTTCGGGGAGATAAGCTCTTCCTGGATGTATTGAAACTAGCTAGCTATGGTAGCCTACTGATAAAGGCGCTGTTCTCACTGCTTTTACTGCATATCAGAATAAAATATTAATTACTACTAGTATAATATTATTCTGATAGCCTATGATCTTTAAGCCTTTATACACACTCGGCGAGGTAGTCACCTTGTGAACAAAAAAAGAAAATCCATAACATTATATACCAGTTAAAACACAATAAAGTTAGATGAATAGTTTGCTTCAACCAAATGAGATAGGGCAGCCTTATCATGGAAATTGGAGATATATACATGTACGAAAGTCAGTTGCCCTATAACTTGAATATTTGTGCCAAATGGGTTACACCTAATTGCTAATATTAAACAATGCTGATTGTCTACACTTACAATATGCATTGACGTGAGTAACTTTGAAAATTTTAACATAAGATTTCAAATTTTAAGGTGTCATAAAGAAAAAATTCTATAAAAGAAGAAAAAAAAAATTCTGCTCAATTTTATATTTCCCATTTAATACATAATAAAATCCTATGAAATGACTGTTTCTTATACAGCTTTCCATCATATTGTTCCTTTCCTTATTCCAACCGGAACTCTTATTCACTACACGTTGGTTCGAAAAAAATTACTGTTAATTGTAGGCTAATCTCTCTTACGCCTTTGATGATATCGTGTAATTTGCCTTGACCTGGTTACATTCAGCGCGCCTTCCTATCGGAATCTCGTTAGGATACAGAGTTGGTCATTTAACATATGTATATTGTAATGGTATCAAAGATTTGTCTCGTTAAGACATGGCTGTCGCAGTGATTTTTCGTGGTATGACAGAGGTGAACCGAGCTTAGATACATCTGATCAGGTCCGAGTTGGCTCAGCCACATCTTGCGTAGGTTAATTTGGTATGTCTATTAGCTGACTTTGGAAGATGTGAGCGAATCAGGTACATCAGCCTGGCAGATGGATGTATATAGAATAAATCTCTATATTTTATAAATGATGTATATATTTCCGTTGATTTCTTCACATACTACCACAATGACCCCCTCTTCAACTGGTTTATGTCATGTGGTTTTGCGCGCGGAGGCGCCCATTGGGATATTGTTGTGTATCGTTTTCCAGCTCACGTCCATCTTCGTGAGCATCTTAAACCCTATTAAATAATGTACAATCTTGTAGGCAAAATTACATGCTCCGACATCCACAGTTCAAGACTACGCAAGATACCCTCCTTAGTCTTCAAGGCCTATTCTCGACCCCCCAGAAATGTAGTCTTTGCTACTGGTTACCAATGTCTAATATCACATTTCATAAAACTACGAAGGCCAATGTCGAAACGGGTTTTAGGTCTGTTGTGAAGCTATAATCCTTTCCTTTGTTACTGACTTCTGCTGCCAAATACTCTGAAGGTGGTGGAGTAAATAAAGGCTTCTGGAAGGGCTTATCAAACCAGTCAAGTGCAAACATACACGAGATGCTATACCCTCTATCTCTGTTTGTCTAAGGTTATCTATAATCATAATCTGGTGAACTGCTAAGTTCTTATTTCAAAATGGAGTCATTAATTTCCAAAGGACGCAGGTTATAATAAAAAAAAATGATTTCGTTCTGTGGCTGGAGTTAAAGAAAAGAAACAACAAATTTCATTACTGTCATAAAAAAAAGAAAGCCCTTTCCACCAAGCTCTGTAATATGGATTATCACACACACACATACCATAAAATCGCTATTAAATTGAATACGAAAATAACTAAATAATAAAATATAAATACACCTATAAATGGGAGAGATAAAATTATGTGCAGTAATTATTTGTAATGTGCGTGACACATGCAAAAAAAGAAAATACAATCAAAGATGACCGAAAAAAAAATTGTATTATTTAGTTGTTCAAATCTTTAAAAACAGTTGTCCAAATCTCTCTACCAAAGATAGTTTGTTAATACTCGATGATTATTGTAATTCTCATTAAACGGAATAACTACTCCCTTTGATATGGATACATATCCAGCTATCAGGATATATCTTGCTGTCCACCTTTCTTTGCTTTATAACGGTTCAAAATTATGAAGAAGAACAAAAGATAAACATATGACTGGCCTAAATTTCTATGGAATTTCATCATGCCCTCTGCTGGCAACTATTCACTGTAATCAAATACTATCGAGATGTTTTTATTTATCCTCATCCAAGGAAAAAATGTTTCAGAAAATAGAATCTTGGAAATCTTACCTAAGACATTTTTGTGGAAAGAAAAAGAAAATTGCACATTTATAAATTCAAATGAAAGTCGGGCTTTGTACGCGTCCATCGACCGCCATCTTGGAATTTTATCGTGATTGTACACCGACATGTAAGCAGCTATTGCAAATTATACCATATCGAAAAAAAAAAGGATGACAAATTCAACGTTTCAAAGAAGCAAGCAAAACTATACGCTTGTCTAAAATATCGGGGTTAAATTAAAAAAAAAATGCACATTCATATAAGGTTAACAAATTAAAAAATCAAAATACTGTTTTTATTTCGTGTGCGTTACCGGGAATTTATATTGATTGTTACTTATAAAAATGATCATTACATAAAATATAAGCTAAGGGAGAGATTTACGGGAAAGCATGACTAAACTCGTTTACGATCGAGAATCGAAGCGGACACTTAAGTCTGGACATTACGTTCATATATGGACATAAAATAAAATAAACAATCGCACTATCGAATAAAAGAAAAGAAATACCAGCGTGCTACTAAACCTGTTGGATGAAATCACTTAGTAAATACAAAAAATATATAATTGAAATCATTTATAAATTAAATAAATCACATGGCTTATGCACATTAGATAAGAGGATAAATGCTTTAAATTATTGTATTGAAAACGTTAATTACCATAAAGATAAGAGAGAACAAAGGGCACAATTTGACAAACTCTGAAAAATATCTTCAGAATTATCGAGCGGAAATTTTGTTGAATAAAGTATTTGAAATAAATCATTAAACCTTGATATACAATAGTACAAGTCATGTTGAACTTATAGTTTGAAAAGAAAATAATGGTGAATGTTGTATAGTTATTATTTAATTAAACATTACTCATCAGATGAAATTATTATTACAAATTATTTATTACACTTTATATTTATATTTTTACATCAACACGTTGTTTACATTATACATCGTATATTATTGTTTATGATGATGATCTATATATATATTTTAAAACACAGAATACTACATTCCCTCCTTCCTTTAGATGAAAGGAATCATGTCTTTATATCTTGATGATGGCTTGACGACTCTTCCACTCCTGGTGATCACGGGTTCCTTGGTAGTCGGCAAGGGTGGAGAAACCTCTGGTGGCAACTGGTGAAGAGCCTCGGCATCAAGTCTATCTGAAACAACTGGGTTGAATGTAGACCCTGTTCTACTTGAACTTGGTCGGTTTAAAGAAGTGTCCTTGTCTTGGTTTGAGGAATTATCATCTGGTATTTGTACATCAGAAGAGTTGAGGTGTTCAATTCTTGTCGAATCTGAACTAAGATTTTCCTGGCTCTCTTCTGGAATCAAGTCAGAAATGCCTTGATTGGTCTCTTGAGTAGGAACATGTTTCAAATGTTTAGCATTTCTATGAATTATTTTCCCATTTTTAGTGTTGACTAATTTAAAAGAATTTATTGAAGTGTTTTCAAGAATGACATGATGTTCTGATCTGAAATTTGAATCAAGTTTTCCATTATTTGGATTTGCCACATAAACTAAATTTCCAATTTCAAAATTATGAGGACTAGCTTTCCGAATTATATCATTATATGTTTTCATTTTTTCTTTGTAGACCATATTGAATTCTTTGATGTTGGATTCATCTTCTTCTGCATCATTAACAAGTGAGCTTAATTTAGTTTTTATTTCTCTTGAAAATAATAGGAATGCTGGAGTCTTTCCTGTAGATCTGTTTGGAGTAGTTCGGTAAGACATTAAAATTCTGGATAAATCTTCTTTCCAATCTTTCCCTTCTTCAGAACTTGAATTGAATTGTTTCTTTAGAAATCTATGGAATCTTTCTATCTTCCCATTACTTTTTGGGTAATAGGGTGAGGCTTTGATGTGCCTGATTCCACATTCTTTTAAAAATCTTTCCATTGATGTACTTACAAACTGTAAGCCATTATCTGTTACAACTTCATGTGGATAACCATGTCTTGCAAAAATCTCCATCAATTTTTTAATAATCGTCTTGCTGGAAATGTCTTCTATTATCATTGCTTCAGGATATGAAGAATAGTAGTCGATCACTGTTAAAACATAATGATGGCCAATTGGACCAACTATGTCAATTCCAAGTTTCATCCAAGGTTTTGATGGTAACGGAACTATTTGCAATGGTTGATCATTTATCAATGGTTGATTCCTTACACAAATTGGACAGTTTCTAATCAAATTTTCAATGTCAAAGTCCATGTTTATCCAAAAATATTTTTCTCTTAACAGTTGTTTGGTTCTTGTCATTCCTTGATGTGTTTCATGTGCAATTCTCAAGACTCTCTTTATTAGTTTTGAAGGTAGCAAAATTCTACTTCCTTTTAAGATAAGATTATCAAAAATTGAGAGTTTATCTTTAAACTTATAAAAACATTTGAATTCTTCATTCAAAGGATATGGCCAAACTCCCTTTTGAACCATCTCTTTCAGTTTTTGAAACAAAGGATCTTGCTCTGCACAAACTTTTATCTCTTTCAAAGACAGTGCTTGAAGCTCTTCAGAAGTGATGGATAAGACTTTATGAACATAGTCCTCCAGCCATTTTTCATCACTTGTGTTAGAAAGAGGTTGTCTTGAAAATATATCTGCAATATTTTGCTTTCCTTGAATGAATTAAATTTCAAAGTCATATGGTTGTAATCTCCAACTCAATCTTTGAATTCTTGGAGGCAAAACAGCTCCATTTTAGGATTCAGCATATAGATTAGAGGTTTGTGATTAGGTATGAATTTTCTTAAAAACCCACAAGTTCCTAAGAATGACCTTAACATCTCAATATTTTTTGGTATTGGAAAATTTAAGACTGCTTCTATTTTCCTATTATCAGGTTTAATACCTTCACTACTAACAATGTGACCTAAAATATCCAATTCTTCCATGGCAAATTTGCACTTATTCCTGTTGAGCCTAATGCCTACTTTATCAAATCTTTGTAAGACTTTTCTAAGCCTTTCTTCTAGTTCTTGTCTATCTTTGGCGTAAACTACGACATCGTCCAAGTAACAAATTACACCTTTCAAATCAAGCAAAATTGAATCCATTCCTTTCTGATATGCCTCTGGAGCACTTGATAGACCAAAAGGAACTTTACAAAATCTGTAACAACCACGGTGCGTGATGAAAGTTGTAAGGGGTCTCGATTGAGGGTCTAAGTCAACCTGCCAAAACCCTTTTTTTGCATCCAGCTTTGCAAATACTTTAGCACCTTTAAGGGCATGTAACATATTGTCAATTGTAGGAATTGGATGTCTTTCTCTCAATATTGCTTTATTCACTTCCCGAAGGTCTATGCATAGTCTAATTTCCTCACTATCCCTTTTTGGAACAACTATTATGTTAGAAACCCATTCAGAACCTTGATGCACTTCTTCAATGATTCCATTCTCTAGCATCTTATCAAGCTCTTGATTTACTGCTTCTACCATTGCATAAGGTATACGACGGCATCTCTGGGCAATGGGCCTATAGTTGTCTTTCAATGTCACTTTATGACTATAGCCTTTTATAGTTCCAAGTCCATGGAAAAGATGTTCATGTTCTTGAACAAGAGTTTCTATATTAGTAGACATTGATTCATTTACATGATTTACCCTTTTAATTATACCTAGTTCAAAACTAGCCTTGCCTCCCAACAAAGATTCAACTTTTTTATCAATCACATAAATTTCTTCTGAAATTGAATTTTCTTTCCAAGAAATCACAGCATTGAAATAACCATAACATGGAAGAGGTCTATCTTGACCATAGGCAAAAAAGGTTCGGGTGGTGTCATGTAATTTTGGCATAATTTTATGGCCATATAATTCAAGCATCTTTGTTGAATTTAAGATATATCACGGAATATTTTATCAATAGATTTTTATAAATATAGTTATCATCATCAATGGTTGTTATTCTTCTTCTTATTTTAGTTTTACATATGTATGTTTGTATCTAGATGATAAATAAAGTTTTATTAAATTAAAACGTATTTGTTATGCATTGATTGAATATAATAAAAAACCAATAATTGGTAGCAGAGCGTGGTTGATAAAAGTAAGTAAATAAAATATTTTCCTGAAATCTAAAGCGGTACGTAATTAAAATAAGAACATTCAAAATGGCGGAAAATATAAGAATTCCTGAATTTAATGGAGAAAATTTCCATAGCTGGAAATTCAGAATAGAAGCCTTCCTTGAAGGAAAGGGATTAAAAAGGTATTTATATGAAGACCCGCCACAATTAGAAGATAAGACAGATTGGAGTATCAAGGATGCCCAAGCAAAAGGAATAATGACTAGTGCAATGAATGATAGTCAAGTAAGTTTAATTTTGAATTGCAAAACTACAAAAGACATTTGGAACTCAATTCATAGAAGATATGAAGGAGATATAAAAAAACAAAAAATTGAGGCTAAAAATAACCTCTTCAGAATGCAGATGAAAAAGGATGAAAATTTAAATCAGTTCTTACTTAGATCAGAAAAATTACTAGAAACTGCAAGGATATTGGGAAACAGTATTGAAGAAGAGGAATTTGTAGATGCATTTATAAAGGCTTTACCAACAAAATACAATATCATAGTGATGCAATTGAGCAGCATTAGTGATCCAGGAATTCTAGACATAAGAAGAATTGTACAACTTTATCTAGAGAGATACAAATTTCAGGAAAAAGAAGAAAATCCTAATGCATATAAAATGTTCACTAAAGAAAATGTGCACTTTAATAGGAATACAACATTTGAAAATACAAGACCTAAAAGGAAGATTCAATGCTTCATATGCAGTAAATATGGACATAAAGCAAATGATTGTTGGTACAACCCAAAAAACAAAGGAGAAAATTCCACAAGAAAGAACAATGGACCACAATCAAACACACATTCTTGGAAAACAAGACAAAATGTGCCCAGAGCTACAGCTGCTAAAGTAAAAGAAGAACAGACATTTACCACAATCAGTAAAGAAGAGGAGATAAAGGAAGATAAATATCAAGGTTGGATTCTAGACAGTGGAGCAACTTGTCATATGACATCCTCTCTTGAGCAAATGAAAGACATTCAACCTGATGAAAGAAAAATTGTTCTAGCTGATGGGAGCTACACCAAATCAAATTACATAGGAAATGTGAAACTAAATGGTGTGAATCATTTTTTAATACTAAATAATGTTTTACATGTCCCTAGTTTAACTGATAATTTGATTTCCGTAAACAAACTTGTACAAGAAAATAACAAAGTGATTTTTGATCAAAAAGGAGGACATATTATTGATCAAGCTGGATATACTATAATTACAACAAACAAAGTAGGAGACCTATATTTTATAAAAGGAAATAATAATAAAATAGATATCACTTTCAAAGTAACTAATATCCCATGGGAGGTGTGGCACAAAAGACTTGGACATATAAATGATCAATACATGGAAATAATGAAAAAGAATCAATTAGTTTATAAATTTGACTACAATGAACAGAAATCAATGGAAAATTGCATCAGCTGTATAAAAGGAAAGTATTCAAGAAAACCCTTTAAGACAGTTACTGAAAATCAATCAAACCAGCCACTTGAGCTACTACATTTGGATTTGATAGGTCCAATCAAACAACTCTCAATTGGATCTGCAAAATATGTTTTAACTATAGTAGATGATTTTTCAAGAAAAATATTTGTTAAATTTTTACATTCAAAATCTGATACTTTAGAAATATTCAAAGAATTTTTAGAAAGTACTGAAAACCTATTGAATAAAAGAGCTAAATGCATAAGAAGTGATAATGGGCTTGAATTTGTAAATCAAGAATTTGAGAATTATCTGAAAAATAAAGGCATTATACACCAAAAAACAACTATTTACACTCCACCGCAAAATGGCATAGCAGAAAGGGCTAATAGAAGCATCATAAATGGAACAAGAACACTACTTGTAGAATCAGAGCTTCCCACCAAATTTTGGGCAGAAGCCATGCATAACTTTGTTTATACTAAAAATAGAACACCAAACAAACATAATTTGAAAATAACACCTGAAGAACTCTTTACAGGTAAAAAGCCTACAGTGGCACATCTAAGAACATTTGGTTGTATTGCTGAATTTTGGATACCAAAAGAAAAAAGAGCAAAATTTGACATGATTACACATTCAGGTATATTCATGGGCTACTCATCAAACAGAAAGGCATATAGAATTTTTAACCCAAACACTTATTCAATAGTTGAATCAAGAGATGTAAAATTTATAGAAAATAAAAAAGGAGTATCATTACTAAAGAGTGATCAAAATGAAGTACAGGACTATTGCATCTTTAAGTTTCCAGAAGAAAATTTTGATTATGATTCAGAAAATAAACCATCAGAAGAGTCCAACATTCAAGAACTTGAAGAAGCTACACAACAACAACAAAATAATGTTGTTCCCTACCTCAGGCCAAGTGCAAGAAATAAATATTATTGTGAGCTTTCTTCAGATGAAGAAGAATTATCAGATGATTCAAGACTTGATCCAACATTTGATCCTACAGAACACAACTTTTTTGCCTTGGATGAAATTCCTATACCCAACTCATATGAAGAGGCCATTAATAGCAAAAATCCAGAATATTGGATTGAGGCCATGCAAAGGGAAATGAATTCTCTACAAGAACATCAAGTTTGGGACCATGTTTATCTACCTAAAGGGGTAAAACCCATAAAATCTAAATGGGTATATTCATCAAAGGTTGATCCATCAACAGGACAAACTATCTTCAAAGCAAGACTTGTGGCTCTTGGATGCTGCCAAAAGGATGGAACTTACTTCCAGAATATCTGCTCACCTGTGATGAAAAGTGACAGCTTTAGAACACTTTTAGCATATTGTGTGTTACAGGGTTGGAGCTTAATACACTGTGATGTACAGACTGCATTCCTATATGGAAAATTAGATGAGGACATTTACCTACTTCCACCTCAAGGATATCAGCCTACTGATGAAAATCTTGTCTGTAAGTTAAACCAGGCATTGTATGGGCTGAAACAGTCAAGTAAGGTATGGTACAATACTTTTTCTGATCATTTGGTTAAAATAGGGTTTACTAGATTTAATTCTGATAAATGTTTATTTGAATTTAAAATTGGAAATTCTAATCTTATTTTAGGCCTATATGTTGATGACATGATAATAATTTACTCAGATATCAATATATTAAATGTGGCCATAGGCAAAATTGAATCAAAGTTTAAATTAAAAAGAAATGCTGATAATTTTACCATTTTAGGATTTGAGATTACTCAGCATGAAAATAAAATAACTCTAAAACAAGAGGGCTATATTAACAAATTATTACAAAAATACCATATGCAAGATTGCAAAGGTGTTTCTACACCAATGGATGTTAACACAGATTTTGGAAATTTCCACAGTTCTAAAAAGATAGATCAGCATAAATACCAAGAACTTATTGGTAGTTTGCTTTATTTGGCATGTAAATCTAGGGCAGATATAGCATTTTCTGTTACTGTTTTAAGTAAATACAATACAGATCCTAGAGAAATTCACTGGAATGCTGCCAAAAGAGTATTAAGATATTTACAATTCACAAAAAAATTAGGTTTAGTCTATACTGTGGGTGACACCAAGCTAGAAGGCTTTACAGATGCAAGTTGGAATTCAAAGAATTTTAAATGTTCATTTGGAGGTATAGCCTTTAAATTTGGAAATAATCTTATTTCTTGGTCATGTAAAAGCTTGCCAAATGTTTGTCTCTCAACTACAGATTCTGAACTTTATGCTTTTACACTGGGTGTAAAGACAAGTATTTACATACGATATCTGATTGAAGAATTAACTGGCAAAAATTGTAAGCCAACAATATTTTGTGATAATCAATCAGGAATTACTTTGATAAAATCTGGACAAACTAGCAATAAATCTAACCACTTGATTAGAACCATCAATTTTTTAAATACCAACTTATGTGTATATAATAGCTTTGATATTATGTATATAAATACTGATCAAAATGTTGCTGACATCTTAACAAAACCCTTAAGTAAAGGGAAATTTCATTATTTTTTAAATTGTTGCAATATTATCTCATAACTTTAACTACTGAACTTTAATAAAATTTGAAAATATTAGCCTATAACTAAAGGTTATTGTAACTTGAATAATATAAGGCATATTTTACTATATTCATATGAAGTGTTAACAGATTGTTGACTTCATTTAATCATATGTTTCAAATTAAATTGTAATATTATTAGTTTAAATACTTGATTTTATATCTTTTGTCAAATATTGCTTTATTCAAATATTTAGGCTTAACAATACCTAAAAGTTGTAAACAAATAAATGGGGATGTCGCCGCCATCTAGATGACGTCATTGTTATGACGCAATGCTCGGCCATTCCAACTACTACCTTAGTTACCTGTCTATACTTATAAATTTTAAAACCATGATAAAATATTCAGCTAAATCTTACGGGGGCATTTGTTGAATTTAAGATATATCACGGAATATTTTATCAATAGATTTTTATAAATATAGTTATCATCATCAATGGTTGTTATTCTTCTTCTTATTTTAGTTTTACATATGTATGTTTGTATCTAGATGATAAATAAAGTTTTATTAAATTAAAACGTATTTGTTATGCATTGATTGAATATAATAAAAAACCAATAATCTTATTATAGCTTATGAAAGTTCTATCACTCCCTGTATCAATTATCATATTTATTTCACTACCATCTATTTGCACTTTTTCTTTATTTTCAGCACCTGTATAGTAGGTATATTCATCTGAACTTTCACCTACTTCAGTCTTATTTTCTTCTTGTATGATCTTAACTTTAGTTTGATTGAAATTTTTGTGGTTTCTATTATTATTTTGATTTGGGCGGTTCCTGCAAGCTCTAAAAAGATGTCCTAATTTATTGCAAAATGAACAAGTCATTTTTTTAGCACCACATTCTTGTGCTGAATGTGTATCTAATCCACAGCGATAACATTTAGGCTTTGAGGCACCTGAAAATGATGGGGTACCTTGATTAGTGAATCTACTTTTGTTGAAATTATTAGCATTATAGTGCTTTTTAGGTTTATTTTGAACTCTATTTAGTGTTTGATCATTTTGAGGTTCAAGAAGTCTAATTTCTTTTCTAGAAATTTCTAACATTCTAGCAATATCAATGGTTTTTGACAGTGTCAAATTTTCTTGTTGCAACAATTTTTCTTTAAGTTTTTTGCTGTTACATTTTTCATTTATTTGGTCTCTTATCATATCAGCTTCTAAATTCCCAAATTCACAAGATTTAGAAAGCTCTCTTAAAGAAATTAGGTAGTTGTCGATCGATTCATCATCTTTCTGGACTCTTTGTCTAAATTTAAATCTCTCAGTGACCACATTTTTATGAGGTGTGAAATATTTATCTAAAGCAATTTTAGTTTGTTCATAATTTTCCTTTTCATCTGGCAAGTTGAAAAGTATACGCTGTACATTTGGCCCTAAACAATGCAATAGAGTTGCTCTCTTAATTTCATCCGATTTTTTTGAAATTCCAGATGCTATTTCAAAAATGGCATAGGATTCCATCCATTGCTTATATTCCGCAAAAAAATTGCTACTATTCATATTCATGGGTAACGGTGGCGTCAGGTTGGCTGCCATACTTGTTTTTTTAGGGCTACAGTTATATTTTCAAATTCTCGTCGCCAATATATGTTGTATAGTTATTATTTAATTAAACATTACTCACCAGATGAAATTATTATTACAAATTATTTATTACACTTTATATTTATATTTTTACATCAACACGTTGTTTACATTATACATCGTATATTATTGTTTATGATGATGATCTATATATATTTTAAAACACAGAATACTACAGTGAAGAACTAAAAGGAGATGTAATATTTAAAGCGTGAAGCCTTAAATACAGAAAATATAATTGAAGACATTTATAAATTAAATAATTCGTATGTCAATGCTCATCAGAAAAGAAAATAAATGCTTCGAATTGTTATATTGATAAATGTTAAATACTATAAGGATAAGAGATAACTGGGAGAACAATTTGACAAACTCAAAAGAAATATCTTCAGACCTATCGAGTGGAAATTCTGTTGGATGAGAATAAATTTAAAAAAAATAAAAATTATTAAACCTTAGTATAAAATAAGTCGCATTGGTTTTTACAATTAAGAAGGTAATGGCGAAAACAAAAAGGAAGATGGAATATTTAAGACGTGAAACCTTCCCGCAAGAGCGGGGAGGATAGCAAAAACTAACCTTTCAACTCAGATGCTACCAGAGAACTGACTCCTAGTTGTTTTCTACCTCCCACCTTGGAATGCCCACATGTGTTTGACACATGTCCACCCCAAAATACCTCTCTTCTCCACCCCCCATGCACACGTGTTAGCAGGAGGGGGAAACACATGTGTCATGTGTCCCTAAGGACTCCAAATTTGGAACTCGTGGGAAATTCTCAGGTTTCTGAGAAAGCATTGTTCCTAGGCCTAAGTTCGCGCCCTAATATTTCAGGATCCATATAAAAGGAAGAAATTATTTCTCCAACATTTGAAACTTAGAATTAAAATGTGGTACACACCAACCACACACACACACACACACACTCGGCCGTGCGGCACGCATTTGTCGAGCTCCGCCTTTTTCCCACCCTGGCGGGTGTATGGCTACCGGCGGTACGCCGAGTTTAGCACGGGCTGAAAGCCCATTAAAAGCTGATCAGATGCCTGGAAGGCACGGCTTGAAAGCACACCTCTGTGCAGAGAAATCTGCAATTTTCGATTCGCAGAGCAATTACTCTAATAATCAAGAAGCATTTGATAAATATGCAAATTTGCCCGCCGGCGGTAAAGATGTAAATCTGGCCGCGCCGTTCAACTTGGCGGCTAATCCATCTTCCAATGCCGTAGCCCAAGCTCAAAGAAACTGGGCAGACATGACAGAGGATATAAATCCTGAAATTGAGGACAACTTTACTCTTGTCCAGAGAAGGAAGAGACGCCGCGGCTCGGGGAATTCGCCTACAGCGAATGCACCATCCTCCAATGTCGGAGGTTCTAGGACCGATCGCCGACCGCGATCATCCACGGGATGGGCGCCGCGGGCGGAGGAGATTAGGACCACCAGGGCGCATATCGCGGAGGCCAGGGCGCAGCAGGCGTCCTCCTCTGAGGAGTACTGCGTGTATATCGAACGCAGCCCCGACCTAGAGCCCTTCCATTACCTAAGGGCACTGGACAGAATGGTCGGAGGAACCAGCGGAGTCGTCCAGGTTTCCAAGGTCAACGGACTCTACCTGCTGGGACTAACCAACAGAGGCCTGGTCGAGCGCCTCATAAGCGAGGGCCTCGAGGTTGAGGGCACACTCCTGAAAGCATTCCCTTTCCGCAAAAGAGCGGAGAGGATAACAGTTGGAAACCTGCCCTTCTTCGTGGCGGACTGTGTCATCATCAACGCCCTCTCGACATTTGGGCGTGTTACATCCATCGCGCCCAAACTGATGAAGGCTGGCCCTTACATCTACAATGATGGCCGCCGAGAGGCGTTCATTGCCCTCCACGAAGGAGTGACTATCGAAAGGCTTCCTACCCGCCTCGAGATCAAAATAAAAGGCGAGACCTGGCCCGCATACCTGACCTCTGGAATCAGGTGTTCCAGGTGCCACGGTCAAGGACACCGTAGGGCCATCTGCCCCCTGCTTGCAGGGCTGGCCAACAACACCAGAATGGCCCCACCAACCACTCCTGCCGGCGTCCCACCACCGACCACCCCTGCACCGCCTCAGCGATCAGCAGCCCAGCCTCCTGCACCGGCATCCTCCGACCCAGCCTCGGAGACTCCCGGCGCTCCTCCTGAGGCCCGAGCTGTAACTACATCTACAGCACCTCGGCCATCTCCACCAGTGGCCCCGGCCGTATCTATGGAGAAGGCGCCTTCTGCCCCTCCACCTGTGACCCCTGCTCCGTCCCTGCAGGCGCCTGAGGGTCCCGTGGGCCCTCGCCCGGCCAATTCACAACATCCAGAGCCGCCTCCCGCTCGGCTGGACTTCGTTGCCCCGCGTGGCCCTCTGCCCGCCCAGAAGACCCTCGGGCCTGCGGCCCCAACACCGGACGTGGAAATGTCCACCACTGAGGAGCCCTCTGCTCCCTCACCAGCCGCAGTTTCAGCACCCCCACTGCCTGCGCCTCAGCCTGCTGGGCCGACACCATCTGCTCCCCACAAAGAGGATCCGACACCGGCTATGACACCTCCGTCCCTACCACCTACCCCGATGGAGGAAGACCTGCCGCCGAACCTGGGTGATTGCATCGATGAAATTTTGAGAGAGATCATCATGTCCAAAATCAACCCTGGACCCTTGGTCGATGATGAAACCTCCTGGACCGACGCCATTGATGCCATCCTACATCCCCATTCTAGGGCGCCTTTCCTTGCGAGACTCTCGCCTACTTTGAAGAAAAACTACGCTGTCTTTTTCGAGGCGGCCATCGAGCGCGCTCGGGATTCCCATCCCAGGATCCTCAGCGGGTTGTCCGAGCTCAGGAGGGCCTTGGCTCCCAAGACTAGACGTCACCGCGGCAAGCGCTAACCTAATGTATATACCCCTCTCTTCTCTCTTTCTCTTTGAGATGTAACATTGTCTAGAAGACAATAAACTATTTTCAATTGTCAAAAAAATTGTCACACACACACACACACACTCGGGCGTGCGGCCACGCTTTCGCGAGCTCCGCCGTTTTCGCCTCTGGCGTGGGTGTAGATGTCTGCAGACATGGCGAATTTGGCACCGAAGGGTAGCCTTGGCTCTGCTGAACATGTGCCTGAAAGGCCCAGCAACCTATCTCAAACAGGCGAGGAACTATCGCCGAAAAATGGAATTCAGAAAGAAAACTATAAGAAAAGCTCTGAAAAAGAAATTCATGCAAATTTGCCGGCTAGCGGCAAGCATGTAAATCCGGCGGCTGTGCGTGACGTCACGGCGTCAACGACTGCTGCCTCTTCCAGCGAAAATTCAGCCAATCCGGCCTCGCTGATATGGGGAGACATCGAGATGGAAGAGGTGGATTCCAACGCCGGCTACACCCTTGTCGTGAGAAACAAGAAGAGGCGCCTCGGCTCAACGTCTCCTGAGCACGCTGCAAGGCAGCCAAACAAGCCTGGAGAGCAGCGCAGCCCCCAGCAGCGGAAGCGGCCAACAGGGCCGAGAACAGTGCCGCCTCGGGAGATCAAGGCGACACGCGCGAACATCGCCGAGGCCAAGGCGAGGCAGACCTCTTCATCCCACGAAAACTACATCTTCGTGGAGCTGTGCCCTGACATCCCGGACTACTCCTACCTCCAGGCAATGGGCAAGGTAGTCGGAGGGCCTGTTGGAATAACACAATTCAACAGGATGAATGGCCATTACATCGTGGGCTTGGCGACCAGAGATCTTGCGCGCCGTCTGGTTGAAGGCGGCCTAGAGATCGAGGGAACGACCCTCAGGGTCTTCCCCTACCGCAAGCGGGCCGAGCGTATCGTCGTCGCCAACCTGCCAGGCTTCGTGGAGGACAAAGCCATCGTGGATGCTCTGCGACCGTTTGGAAATACCACCTCCATCGCCCCCATCCTGGTCAAAATGGGCGAGTACACCTTCACCGATGGCCGCCGGGAGGCCTTCGTACTGCTCCACGACGGCATCACCCTGGAGAAGCTTCCCACCCGCCTGGACATCAAATCCAAGGGAGACAACCTGCCGGCCTACCTCTCCTTTGGAATCAAGTGTTCCAAGTGCGGCAAGCAGGGCCACCGCAGAGCCAACTGCCCAGCGCTCGCCAGGCAAGGGAACGGCAGCCCCAGGCAAGCAGCGTCTCCCACCGACGCAAGGCCTCCCCCCCCTCCTCCTCCTCAGCAGCCAAGGAAGCCGGCACCTGCGCCCGCAACACCGGCGCCCCCTATCCAACCGGCGAAGACAACACCCGAGGCTCCGGCGATCCCCTCGGCGCCCCATCCTGCCGAACCGATGGATCTCGCCCAGCCCGCCCCTGCCGCCCTCCCTGCTCCCCTGGCTGCCCCGCGGCCCCTCGAGCCTGGCATCCCTTCGCTCGAACACAAGATGGCGGTGGAGAAGCTGACCTCACCTCCCTCCACGCCTGCCCGGGGAAAGGCCGCACTCGAACAGCTGCTGGAGCACCTCGGGAAGTCCCCTAACATCTCCATCGACTGGGACAAGTTGCCCGACCTAAACCGCGAGGAGGCTCAGAAGCTCCTCACCTCAGAGACCACCATGAAGAGGAGAGCGTCCACGCTGACCCCGGCACAGGTCAAAGCCCTCAACAAGCTGCACGATACCTTCAAGCCCTTGTGCCCAGACTCCAACTCCACAATCCGCAAGACCCTCCAAAAGACCAGGAAGGTGCTGCGTGAAGGATCGTCCCAATGAGTTACCGCGTCGCCACCATCAACGCGCGAGGGCTCGCCACTCGGAGGAGGAGCCTTGCCCTTTGTCATCTCCTCAGGCAACATCACGTGGACATCGCGTTTGTCCAGGAGACAAACGCATTTCATCTGGGCAGCGGCCAAGACCTCTGCCTCGGCTACAGTGCTGTTGTGTTGGCCCATCCCGTAGCCATCTCGGGATCCGGACTCGCCTGCGTCTTCGGACCAGGCGTAGCCGTGCTACATCAACGCATCCTGTGGCCGGGCCACATCGCCTTGGCAACCATAGATGTCCGCGGCGAGGAGATGACGGCCATCGCCGTTCATCTGGCGCATGAACCCCGGGAGAGAAACCGGCAACTGGAGCTCCTGGCGGCGACAGCGGCACAGGAGGAGGAGGGAGCCTGCTGGATCATAGGCGATTTTAACATCAGGGATCGGGGCCCCTCGTCATCATCATCATCGGATGCCCTCGCCGCTCTTCTGGACCTGGCCGCGCTGGTCGACGTGGCCACCCAGTTCGACGCCGCCCACCTGCCCACCAGAGTCGCCATGCACGGCGACCAAGTCGAATCGAACCGCCTGGACCGGATCCTCGTCCCTGCTGGAGTCCTGGATCGCGCGTCCATCTACGCGACCAGCCACTACCACCTCTCGGACCACCGCCTCGTGCTGCTCCAGGTGGGCCCGCCCACCACCGCCGTCTCCTCCCCCACCCAGCCTCGCTTGGCCGCGATGCTCCGCTCGGGCCTTGCGCTCGAACATCTGGCTGGCTACATCCGGGAGTTGGAGGAAGACACAGCGCACGATGACGACGACGGGACCTTCTGGGATAGGTGGACCTCCATCAAGGCGGGGCTGCTGGCGGAGGCCAGATCCCTGCACGACCCGCGCCACGCTGCCAGCGACAGCGACGTCTACAGGGCGAGACGTTACATCGCGGCGCAGCTCGAGGCCTCCTCCATCCGGGCAGACTACCCATCGCTGCCGGACCTGGCACGCGCCATCCGCCTCCGTCGCCCGGTCAGCGTCATCAGGGACGAGGAGGACAACGTCATCGAGGGCCCAGAGCTTCGGCGGAGGGCGTTCGCGACCTTCCAGCCCCGCTTCGCCCGTCCCACCAGCGATCCAGCTGCGGGAGCTGCCTTCATCGCCAGCAGCGCGCACACCACCCGCGAGCTGAGTGAGGAGGACCCGCTCCACCGGCCAGACATCAGCCCTAGCGAGATAGCCCACGCCATCGAGCACCTCCCTCGCGGAAAGGCCCCCGGCTGGGACGGCTTGCCGTGCGAGCTCCTCGTCGCCTTCAACGAGGACTTCTTCGCGGAAGCTCTGGCCCGGGTGTTCGCGGCTTCACGGCTCCGCGGTGCACTACCTCCGTCGACGCGGCGCAGCTCCATCTGCCTCGTGCCCAAGGCCCGCGGAGGTCGCGGCCTTGATGGCTACAGGGTTGTCGCGCTGCCCTCGGCCGACTACAGGGTCCTGGCCGCCATCCTTCACCGGCGCCTCAAGCCCCACCTGCGGACCCTGGTGCCGGAATGCCAAACATACGCCGTCCCCGGGAGGTCCCCGTCATGGAACATCGCCATGGTGATGGACGCCATCGAGGAGGCCACCGCCCTGGGCTCGCCGCTGGCCGTCATGGGCGTCGACCTAGAGTCCGCCTTTGACTCATTGGACCGCGGCTTCCTGGAGTCCCTGCTAACATCCCTCCGCCTCCCGCCGGCCTTCATGGCCTGGATCAACATCCTCTACGCCGGGGCGGACGCCACCATCCGGGCCGGAGGCTTTCATACAACAGCCTTCCCCCTTCTCAACGGCCTCAGGCAGGGTTGCGCCGTAAGCGCCGCACTCTTCAGCATCGCCACGGGGCCGCTGCTACGTCGCCTGGAGTTGACCCTCGGCGTGGGCAATGTCATCGCTTACGCCGACGACATCGTCCTCCTATTTCATCGCGACGGAGACTTCGAACGGGTGGCGACCGTCTTCGAAGAATACAAGCAGGCCTCCGGAGTTGGCGTGAACCTCCGGAAGAGCGCTGGCCTCTGGTGCGGCGCCTGGCGCAACCGCGGCGACTCCCCTCTCGGCGCCTCCTGGTCGACCACCTCCATCAGGGTCCTCGGGCTCGACATCGCCCCCAGGAGCACCGTCGCCCACCGGGAGCAGCATCTCCTGACCCTCCTGGAGAATGCATGCCGCAAATGGACGCCCTTCACCCGCGGCCTCTCCCTCGTCGGGCGAGCAAGAGCGGCGAACACGCTGGTGGGCTCTGTCATCCAGCACCACCTGCATGGCTACCTACCATCACCCCCAACCATCGCCAAGCTGCAGGCCCGACTGGCGAGATTCGTCTGGGGACAGGACCACACGGCGTGGCTTCCCGCCGATGTCATGGCGAGGCCAGTTGCCATCGGAGGCCTCGGCCTCCTCGACCTCGCGACCCAGCTCCAGCTCGCCTGCCTCAAGGGGGTGCAGGTCGCGCTCCGCGGGGGCAGAAATGCCTTCAGCTGGCTGGTAGAAAGCGGTGAGGCCTGGATCCACCCTCCACCGGACGGCACCCGTCTCCAGCCCCGCCGTCTCCGGCTGCTGAAGCTGTGGGAGGAGGCCTCCAACATCCTGGGCCTCAACCATCGGGCGGTCCCCACGGCTCAGCTACTGGACCTCAACATCATCGGCGGCTGCCGGTTCCTCCGCCCTCCCGACCTCCTGGCCCCTGCCCGCTGGCGCGGAGCCCGAGTCCGGGACCTTCTTGCGGAGGGCCACCTCACCGCCCGACCTACGCGCTCGGCCCTGGCTGACGCCGCGGCCCTGGGCGCCTTCTGTCGGAGGCTGACCTCCGAGAACGCCGTGGGCTTCGGGGCGGAGTCTGCACCCTCATCTAGCTCTTTAGCTGCGGCCGTGGTGCTGCGAGGGACGGCTACGCCGTTCCTCAACGGCCTCACGACCCGCTCGGCCCGACGGGCCCTGGATCGCCCGCGCCTCGCCGCCACGCCCATCTCAAGGTTCACCTCGAGATGGTCGCCCACCATCGGTCCACTTCCATCTAGGATCGACTGGGCCTCGCTGCGGCGCTGCGCCTACTCGGGCCACGAGGCCGACGCGGCCCTCAAGTTGGCCCTCCACGCCCTGCCCCATCCGGCCCATCCTGCCTCGGTCGGCCCCTCCTGTCCTGCCTGCGGGTCCATCGACCGCTCCCTCGGCCACCGTTACTGGTGCTGCCGTTCCATCAGGCCTCTCATCAGAGAGGCCTTCAACATCATAGGGCGGCCCCCTGACCTGCAGGCTTGGATCTTCGGCGGGTCCGGCCTTGAGGACGACGCCCTTTCCATCTTGGCGTCGGCAAAGTTGCGAATTTATCGCTACTTTGTACAGGTTGGGCTCGGAGAAGCAGTGGAAGACCCGCTCATCGCCTGGTCCAGGACCCTCCAGCGCCGAGGTTTTCTTCCTCCATCTCCCATCACCATCTTGTAAAATTTGTTTCATATATGTATATATTTTCTCTTCTCTTCTCTCTTCTTATTTTCTTTTTCTCTCCCTATGATTGAAAATATGTAATATTGTCTAAGATGACAATAAATATTTTTTTAATTGTCAAATTGTGACACACACACACACACTCGGGCGTGCGGCCACGCTTTCGCGAGCTCCGCCGTTTTCGCCTCTGGCGTGGGTGTAGATGTCTGCAGACATGGCGAATTTGGCACCGAAGGGTAGCCTAGGCTCTGCTGAACATGTGCCTGAAAGGCCCAGCAACCTATCTCAAACAAGCGAGGAACTATCGCCGAAAAATGGAATACAGAAAGAAAACTATAAGAAAAGCTCTGAAAAAGAAATTCATGCAAATTTGCCGGCTAGCGGCAAGCATGTAAATCCGGCCGCTGTGCGTGACGTCACGGCGCCAACGACTGCTGCCTCTTCCAGCGAAAATTCAGCCAATCCGGCCTCGCTGATATGGGGAGACATCGAGATGGAAGAGGTGGATTCCA
Organism: Cordylochernes scorpioides; assembly: GCA_030710605.1. NCBI lineage: Eukaryota > Metazoa > Arthropoda > Arachnida > Pseudoscorpiones > Chernetidae > Cordylochernes > Cordylochernes scorpioides. The sequence goes on along the minus strand of CP092885.1, from coordinate 38,040,869 downwards.
ACGCCGGCTACACCCTTGTCGTGAGAAACAAGAAGAGGCGCCTCGGCTCAACGTCTCCTGAGCACGCTGCAAGGCAGCCCAACAAGCCTGGAGAGCAGCGCAGCCCCCAGCAGCGGAAGCGGCCAACAGGGCCGAGAACAGTGCCGCCTCGGGAGATCAAGGCGACACGCGCGAACATCGCCGAGGCCAAGGCGAGGCAGACCTCTTCATCCCACGAAAACTACATCTTCGTGGAGCTGTGCCCTGACATCCCGGACTACTCCTACCTCCAGGCAATGGGCAAGGTAGTCGGAGGGCCTGTTGGAATAACACAATTCAACAGGATGAATGGCCATTACATCGTGGGCTTGGCGACCAGAGATCTTGCGCGCCGTCTGGTTGAAGGCGGCCTAGAGATCGAGGGAACGACCCTCAGGGTCTTCCCCTACCGCAAGCGGGCCGAGCGTATCGTCGTCGCCAACCTGCCAGGCTTCGTGGAGGACAAAGCCGTCGTGGATGCTCTGTGACCGTTTGGAAATACCACCTCCATTGCCCCCATCCTGGTCAAAATGGGCGAGTACACCTTCACCGATGGCCGCCGGGAGGCCTTCGTACTGCTCCACGACGGCATCACCCTGGAGAAGCTTCCCACCCGCCTGGACATCAAATCCAAGGGAGACAACCTGCCGGCCTACCTCTCCTTTGGAATCAAGTGTTCCAAGTGCGGCAAGCAGGGCCACCGCAGAGCCAACTGCCCAGCGCTCGCCAGGCAAGGGAACGGCAGCCCCAGGCAAGCAGCGTCTCCCACCGACGCAAGGCCCCCCCCCCCTCCTCCTCCTCAGCAGCCAAGGAAGCCGGCACCTGCGCCCGCAACACCGGCGCCCCTTATCCAACCGGCGAAGACAACACCCGAGGCTCCGGCGATCCCCTCTGCGCCCCATCCTGCCGAACCGATGGATCTCGCCCAGCCCGCCCCTGCCGCCCTCCCTGCTCCCCTGGCTGCCCCGCGGCCCCTCGAGCCTGGCATCCCTTCGCTCGAACACAAGATGGCGGTGGAGAAGCTGACCTCACCTCCCTCCACGCCTGCCCGGGGAAAGGCCGCACTCGAACAGCTGCTGGAGCACCTCGGGAAGTCCCCTAACATCTCCATCGACTGGGATAAGTTGCCCGACCTAAACCGCGAGGAGGCTCAGAAGCTCCTCACCTCAGAGACCACCATGAAGAGGCGAGCGTCCACGCTGACCCCGGCACAGGTCAAAGCCCTCAACAAGCTGCACGATACCATCAAGCCCTTGTGCCCTGACTCCAACTCCACAATCCGCAAGACCCTCCACAAGACCAGGAAGGTGCTGCGTGAAGGACCGTCCCAATGAGTTACCGCGTCGCCACCATCAACGCGCGAGGGCTCGCCACTCGGAGGAGGAGCCTTGCCCTTTGTCATCTCCTCAGGCAACATCACGTGGACATCGCGTTTGTCCAGGAGACAAACGCATTTCATCTGGGCAGCGGCCAAGACCTCTGCCTCGGCTACAGTGCTGTTGTGTTGGCCCATCCCGTAGCCATCTCGGGATCCAGACTCGCCTGCGTCTTCGGACCAGGCGTAGCCGTGCTACATCAACGCATCCTGTGGCCGGGCCACATCGCCTTGGCAACCATAGATGTCCGCGGCGAGGAGATGACGGCCATCGCCGTTCATCTGGCGCATGAACCCCGGGAGAGAAACCGGCAACTGGAGCTCCTGGCGGCGACAGCGGCACAGGAGGAGGAGGGAGCCTGCTGGATCATCGGCGATTTTAACATCAGGGATCGGGGCCCCTCGTCATCATCATCATCGGATGCCCTCGCCGCTCTTCTGGACCTGGCCGCGCTGGTCGACGTGGCCACCCAGTTCGACGCCGCCCACCTGCCCACCAGAGTCGCCTTGCACGGCGACCAAGTCGAATCGAACCGCCTGGACCGGATCCTCGTCCCTGCTGGAGTTCTGGATCGCGCGTCCATCTACGCGACCAGCCACTACCACCTCTCGGACCACCGCCTCGTGCTGCTCCAGGTGGGCCCGCCCACCACCGCCGTCTCCTCCCCCACCCAGCCTCGCTTGGCCGCGATGCTCCGCTCGGGCCTTGCGCTCGAACATCTGGCTGGCTACATCCGGGAGTTGGAGGAAGACGCAGCGCACGATGACGACGACGGGACCTTCTGGGATAGGTGGACCTCCATCAAGGCGGGGCTGCTGGCGGAGGCCAGATCCCTGCACGACCCGCGCCACGCTGCCAGCGACAGCTACGTCTACAGGGCGAGACGTTACATCGCGGCGCAGCTCGAGGCCTCCTCCATCCGGGCAGACTACCCATCGCTGACGGACCTGGCACGCGCCATCCGCCTCCGTCGCCCGGTCAGCGTCATCAGGGACGAGGAGGACAACGTCATCGAGGGCCCAGAGCTTCGGCGGAGGGCGTTCGCGACCTTCCAGCCCCGCTTCGCCCGTCCCACCAGCGATCCAGCTGCGGGAGCTGCCTTCATCGCCAGCAGCGCGCCCACCACCACCACCCGCGAGCTGAGTGAGGAGGACCCGCTCCACCGGCCAGACATCAGCCCCAGCGAGATAGCCCACGCCATCGAGCACCTCCCTCGCGGAAAGGCCCCCGGCTGGGACGGCTTGCCGTGCGAGCTCCTCGTGGCCTTCAACGAGGACTTCTTCGCGGAAGCTCTGGCCCGGGTGTTCGCGGCTTCACGGCTCCGCGGTGCACTACCTCCGTCGACGCGGCGCAGCTCCATCTGCCTCGTGCCCAAGGCCCGCGGAGGTCGCGGCCTTGATGGCTACAGGCCTGTCGCGCTGCCCTCGGCCGACTACAGGGTCCTGGCCGCCATCCTTCACCGGCGCCTCAAGCCCCACCTGCGGACCCTGGTGCCGGAATGCCAAACATACGCCGTCCCCGGGAGGTCCCCGTCCTGGAACATCGCTAAGGTGACGGATGCTGTTGAGGAGGCAACCGCCATGGGCTCGCCGCTGGCCGTCATGGGCATCGACTTGGAGTCCGCCTTCGATTCCCTGGACCGCGGCTTCCTGGAGTCCCTGATGACGTCCCTCCGCCTCCCGCCGGCCTTCATGGGCTGGATCAACATCTTGTACGCCGGGGCGGACGCAACGATCCGGGCTGGAGGCTTTCACACCACCGCCTTCCCCCTCCTCAACGGCCTAAGGCAGGGCTGCGCCGTGAGTGCCGCTCTCTTTAGTATCGCTACGGGGCCGCTGCTACGTCGCCTGGAGTTGACCCTCGGCGTGGGCAACGTCATCGCCTACGCCGACGACATCGTCCTCCTTTTCCATCGCGACGAAGAATTCGAGCGGGTGGCGACCGTCCTCGAAGACTTCAAGCGGGCCTCCGGTATCGCCGTCAACCTCGGGAAGAGCGCGGGCCTTTGGTGCGGAGCCTGGCGCAACCGCGGCGACTCCCCTCTCGGCGCCTCCTGGTCGACCACCTCCATCAGGGTCCTCGGGCTCGACATCGCCCCCAGGAGCTCCGTAGCCCATCAGGAGCAGCATCTTCTCTCCCTTCTGGAGTCCGCCTGCCGCAGATGGACGCCCTTCACCCGCGGCCTATCCCTCGTCGGACGATCTAGAGCGGCGAACTCGCTGGTGAGCTCCACCATCCAGCATCACCTGCACGGGTACCTGCCATCACCCCCGACCATCGCCAAACTGCAGGCCAGACTAGCGAGGTTCGTCTGGGGGCCCGAGCATACGGCGTGGCTTCCCGCCGCCGTCATGGCGAGGCCCGTAGCCATCGGAGGCCTCGGCCTCCTCGACCTGGCAACCCAACTCCAGCTCGCCTGCCTCAAGGGGGTGCAGGTCGCGCTCCGCGGAGGCAGAAATGCCTTCAGCTGGCTGGTAGAAAGCGGTGAGGCCTGGATTCACCCTCCACCGGACGGCACCCGTCTCCAGCCCCGCCGTCTACGGCTGCTGAAGCTCTGGGAGGAGGCCTCCAACATCCTGAGCCTCAACCACCGGGCGCTCCCCACGGCTCAGCTGCTGGACCTCCCCATCATCGGCGGCTGCCGGTTCCTCCGCCCTCCCGACCTCCTGGCCCCCGCCCGCTGGCGTGGAGCCCGAGTCCGGGACCTTCTCGCGGAGGGCCACCTCATCGCCCGCCCTACGCGCTCCGTTCTGGCTGACGCCGCGACCCTGGGCGCTTTCTATCGGAGGCTGACCTCCGAGAACGCCGTGGGCTTCGGGGCGGAGTCTGCACCCTCATCTAGCTCTTTAGCTGCGGCCGTGGTGCTGCGAGGGACGGCTACGCCGTTCCTCAACGGCCTCACGACCCGCTCGGCCCGACGGGCCCTGGATCGCCCGCGCCTCGCCGCCACGCCCATCTCAAGGTTTACCTCGAGATGGTCGCCCACCATCGGTCCACCACCATCCAGGATCGACTGGGCCTCGCTGCGGCGCTGCGCCCACTCGGGCCACGAGGCTGACGCGGCCCTCAAGTTGGCCCTCCACGCCCTGCCCCATCCGGCCCATCCTGCCTCGGTCGGCCCCTCCTGTCCTGCCTGCGGGTCCATCGACCGCTCCCTCGGCCACCGTTACTGGTGCTGCCGTTCCATCAGGCCTCTCATCAGAGAGGCCTTCAACATCATAGGGCGGCCCCCTGACCTGCAGGCTTGGATCTTCGGCGGGTCCGGCCTTGAGGACGACGCCCTTTCCATCTTGGCGTCGGCAAAGTTGCGAATTTATCGCTACTTTGTACAGGTTGGGCTCGGAGAAGCAGTGGAAGACCCGCTCATCGCCTGGTCCAGGACCCTCCAGCGCCGAGGTTTTCTTCCTCCATCTCCCATCACCATCTTGTAAAATATGTTTCATATATGTATATATTTTCTCTTCTCTTCTCATCTTCTTTTTTCTTTTTCTCTCCCTGTGATTGAAAATGTATAATATTGTCTAAGATGACAATAAATATTTTTTAATTGTCAAATTGTCACACACACACACACACACAACACACACAACACAACACACACACACACACAACATAAAATGTTTTTATTAACTCGAAAAATTGAAAGGTTAGAATAATGTATACGCTAAGCTCAGAAAAATAACGATCATTTCTTTTATCGTGTGAAACTGAGAAATTAAAAAAATCAATGTGTACACTAGACATAAAGTTAAATAACAATAAAGGTTAAAATTATCGTATACACTAAAGCATAAAATACCCCCTTTCAACTCGTGGAATTGAATGGTTAAAAATAACGATATTTCTTTTATCGTGTGAAACTGAGAAATTGAAAAAAAAATTAATGTGTACACTAGACATAAAGTTAAAATAACAATAAAGAGGTTAAAATTATCGTATACACTAAAGCATAAAATACCCTTTTCAACTCGTGGAATTGAATGGTAAAAAATAACGATATTTCTTTTATCGTGTGAAACTGAGAAATTGGAAAAAATTAATGTGTACACACACACTAGACATAAAGTTAAAATAACAATAAAGAGGTTAAAATTATCGTATACACTAAAGCATAAAATACCTTTTCCAACTCGTGGAATTGAATGGTTAAAAATAACGATATTTCTTTTATCGTGTGAAACTGAGAAATTGAAAAAAAAAATTAAAGTGTACACAAGACATAGTTAAAATAACAATAAAAGGTTAAAATTATCGTATACACTAAAGCATAAAATACCTTTTCCAACTCGTGGAATTGAATGGTTAAAAATAACGATATTTCTTTTATCGTGTGAAACTGAGAGATTAAAAAAAAAAATTAATGTGTACACTAGACATAAAGTTAAAATAACAATAAAGGTTAAAATTATCGTATACACTAAAGCATAAAATACCCTTTTCAACTCGTGGAATTGAATGGTTAAAAATAACGATATTTCTTTTATCGTGTGAAACTGAGAAATTGGAAAAAAAAAATTAATGTGTACACTAGACATAAAGTTAAAATAACAATAAAGAGGTTTAAATTATCGTATACACTAAAGCATATAGTACCTTTTTCAACTCGTGGGTTTCTATTTAAGCCTAACGCAATAAAATTTAGCTTACAACGTTCTTTTATTTTAAACCTTACGTAATAGAATTTTAGCTCACAACGTTTTTTTTTATTTAAACCTAACGTAATGAAATAAGATATGTGATGGTACTAATTTTTCTTGATCTCAGGGTTTTTTTGTGGGCCTACTTCCTGCAAATTACTTTGCAGTTTTCGGGAGACTCTGCCCCACGTTAAGTGGCGCCAAATGTAAGATCCGTTCTTAGCGTCCCATTTGGGGACATCACTATGCCAATCCTGACTAACTCAGTGGACCAAATTTTTCCTTTTAGCATATATGTGCAGAAAATGTAACACACGCCAAATGCTTACATCAACTTGGGTTAAAACTCAGATACACACGTAATAGGATATAGCGAACACAAAAGATCCATGTTTAATACTTAATATGTAATTTGTTTCAGGGTAAAGGTATCACACACACATTTGAAATAATAATAACTCAAAGGTTTTATTGTTATCTCAGTGTACAAATCTCAATTATGGGTAATTCTACATGGATAAAATTTATTGTTTAAGGATTTCAAGCAAGAATGAGATTTTATACTTATTAGGAACATAAATATGCCTTTCTCAACAAAAAAAAAAAAAAAAAAACATGCCATAATTGGCAAACCTACCAAATAATACATAATGAACATGACGCTTTGTTCTACCTTGGTAAATTTCTTACAAACTTTCGTTTGCAGGCCGTACTTAATGAACATAAAATCTAATTTCCTTTTAAACTCTAAGGCTTCACACAAAGGGCAAAAAAATATGAAAATTTCATACCTATCGAAGTAAGTTAAAATATATCTTTCTGACATATTAAAGTAAGCTCAAAATTAACAAAGAAAAGATGTTAACATACCGTTTCTACTGGATACCAGCGTTCCCACCGGTCGGCCATTTCGTCCGCGTCCCGTTCAAAAACTTGATAAAAACTGCCGTTATCTTCAAAATAACGCTGCGAGGTAAGTCCTCAATTTTTACTACAGAGTAATAAAAATAATTAATATTCCTAGAATATAATAAAAAAATAAATATTATTAATTTAAAAATAATATATTATTATTTTTAAAAGAGAGATATCGAAATAATAAATATAGATGCTTAATCCTTTGAAAATTTTAAAATTCTTCCTTTCTTTTTAAGAGAAAAGTTTGAGGCAATAAAAAAAATTGATAAAATAAGGATAATAAAATAAATAATTTTATCTTTAAATTTAAAGTAATTTCTACTTTAGGAAATTCGATATTAGGCTCCTTCTTATTAAAAGGTTTGAGATAATAATAAAATTGATCAGATAGAATAATAAAATATAAATTTATTTATTTTAAATTTAAAGTAATTTCTTCTTTAAGAAATTCTAAAAATACTAAATATGCCCAATCTATCTGGATGTGATATCATAAGTTATATACAAAAATTAAAAAAAAAAAAAAGGTGAAGAGATGGGCTGGTTTAACAAAGAAAAAAGCTCGAAGTCCTCTTCTTTCTTGTCGAGGCAGCTTCTCCATTGTCCACCAGCTTTCCATTGATACTGTGGGTGAACTTTAAAGGCATAGGTGTCATCTCCAACTGAATGCCTTCCCGGTTCCTGGTCTTCCTCTGGTTCTGTCTGCATCGGGCTTCTGTGTACTTAAACAGGGCCGATGTCATCTTCCTACAGCAGATCTTGGGATACACCTCCAGGGCTGTGTCCTCCCCTGCCTTGGCCTTTAAAGCACCGTCGGCCATTGTTGTGGGACTTCCACCTGGACAGCAAACATTCCGGCAAGACACTGTGTATATATATATATATATGATGTAAACGTTTACATCTTTGTTGGGTCTGTTTGGTGGAAAATCTGGCCCAACAGTCTTGCATACAAAGGTGATTGGCAATAATACACATATTTACATATTTATAATTTGTACACCCTCCACTGAACCTTTCTGCAGCGGGCTTCGGGATACATGGACAGGGTCAGTGTCATCTCCAACTGGGTGTCTTCCCCGGCTTTGGCCTTTAAAGCATCGTTGGGTTTCCTCGTTGGGGAATTCTCCACCTGGGCAACAAACATTTCGGCGAGACAATGTGCATAATATGATGTAAATGTTTACATCATTGTTGGGTCTGTTTTGTGAAAATCTGGCCCAACACATATATGTAAATCTTCCAATACATCTCCACTTCCAGCTGTCCTGTTATCCATTCTACTGCCATCTATGTATATTTTTAAAGCTGAGGGAGGTAGTTTAATAATTTTTTTCCAAAGTAATGATTCTGAGTAATTCTGGTTGGCAGGAATGTTTTTTTGGGTAAGTTGTCTTCTAAGGTGGTGAATAATTTTATATTTAGCAGAGGTTTTATGGGGTTGTTATTCAGTCGGTTTCATATAAGATTTTTCAGTATTAAATTGTAAAAGATTATTGTAGTGAGCAAGGCCTAGGGGGGAGGGGGGGGGGGTAGGTTTTGGTGCCTGTTTTTGGTGAAAAATAGCCCAACAGAGCCGTTGGTTTTTGTTCCAATTGTTAATAAATTGGCCTGTTCTGTGTTGTGAATTAATATATTTTATTGATATATTTTGCTGTTAATGATTGTCTTCTTAGGTTAGAGGGATTAGAAATTCTGCATCATGTAGGGCTATGTTATTTGGACATGATCTTCTAAGACCCATAATGATTTTGGCCCATGAGGTTTGTATTTGATCCATTTTAGATAGTGATGTTTCGGATGCAATTGCAAAAATGGGCAGGACGTATTCTAGTATTGGTCTGATAAGGGATTCATATGTAATTTTGAGGGTCTGAGAGTCTGTTCCCCAGTCAGTTCCTGCAAGGTGTTTTAATATTGATAATCCTTTTCTGAAATTTTCTGTAATTTTATTTATAAGATTATGACACGTGATCTCTGGATCCAGAGTAAATCCACGGTAGTTTGGGTATTTATTATGATTCAGAGCTGTCCAAATTAGTACTATATTAGGTTTTTGATTGAAAAGTTTTCTATTTGTGGTGAAAAGTGAGGTTTCTGATTTAAGGGGATTGATAATCAATTTATGTTTTTGAGTAAATTTGGAGATATATTTTAGATATTTTTTACCGAGTTTTCAGATTCTTTGAGGTTAGGTATGGAGCTCCACATTATAATATCATCAGCATATAAGGCAATTTCAGTAACTTCTGTTATTTCATTTTCAATGCCTGTAAGGTAGAAGTTGAAAAGGAGATGGCTCAGTACAGATCCTTGTGGAGGATCCTGTGAGGTCCCTGTGAGGTTATGAAGGTTTTAGAAGTAGCTTGGTTGTGTTTAATTTTGAAGTTTCTTTTCTTAAAAAATTCAGATATCCATAAAAGTGCGTTTCCATCTGTTAGGACACCTCGTGACTATAGTATGCCAAAATAACCCAGAACCCCACCTAACCTAACCATGTCTCACCTTTGTCCATCTAAGCCGCAAACTCAGTGATTTTGAGGAGTAGAGATGGAGCCTGACCTTGGTGGATGACCTGGCCCTACCAAGCTGGTTTGAGATGGACTTAGACGCCCCTTCCTGGTGGTCGAGCCACATGTTCCATGGTGGCTGATTTGAACGCAAGCCAGAGTCCAAGATGGACTCAGACACCCCTTCCCTGTAGTCTAGCCACTGACCTATTGTGCTTGACCTGACTCCACCAGTACCAAGCCAGACCCCAGCACGCCTATGGGCAAGCCACAGGTTCAGGTGAAGGTTCTTCATGCAGAACACCACCTTCACTACGAGCCCCGAACCTTCCCAAGCTGACCACAAGATGCCCAGATCTTACAATATTAATCTATATATATAAAATTGAATGTCTGTCTGTGTGTACTCTATAGATTCAAAAACCATACATCCAATCGCCGTGTAAATTTGGGATATTATTAGGTATATCCCCGGGAAGGTTTTTGAAAAATAATTTCTTGAATATCTTGAATATCCTTAGAGTTATTTGCAGATTTGTAGATTTAACTTGCAAGCAGCGCCACCATTGCGACGATGATAACAAGTTTTTTATCTATAAGTTTTATTATCACTAAGTTTATTATCTTAAAGATTATTTATCAAAAGTAAGATTATCTCAGGATGACACTGCAATTTATTTGAGACAAGAATAATGATACAATTCAAGGCGAAGATACTATTCCTTTAACTTCCAATTACCGAGGGAACCAATTAATATTGATTTTAGTCAACTTATCGAGTATTTTTCAAGGGATCGGAAAAATGTTCACTAGATAAAACGATGATTTTGTAATGTAGAAAATTAGGAAAGACAAAATTCAGGATGACACGGCATACAGGGACCGGGAAAAAATGTTCACTTTATCGAGAGATTCAAATTATCAAAATATATCATTTTTTTTATAAGTTTATAGAGAATTGTTTTAACAAATGTTCGTTAGACAAACCTTTACTCGGGTAAAACCTCGGGCGAAGCCGGGTACATCCGCTAGTTATATATTTTTTTCAATATTTTCTAATCTTTATTTTTTCTGTGAATATTTTATTTTAATAATTTCTACATTTAATTCATTTTTTTTAAAGATACTTATTTTCACAGAAAAAAGGGTGATGATAGCCTTGAGGAGATGAGTTCAGCAACACTGGGGCAAGGAAGCGGGATATTTAGATTAGATAGTGAGAGTTTGATTTTTTCTCCCTGGGAAGCTGAGGACTGGGAGTTGCTGAGGGCACAGGCCGCTGGCTGCGGCCCTAGCCGCCCTTTTTCGAATCCTAGACTTGGGTGGCTGGATGTCGAGGTAGGTGGGAATAATCTGGGGATTTCGGCATAATAAGCCTTTTGTATAAAGTTTATATATACCTTTAAACTCCTCCCTTTTAACCTTATATATATTAGTCTTTTTTTAATCCTTTTATTTTATATCTTATACACGCTTAATATTAATCAAGTATATATTTTTTGTTTTTATCAATTCTATGTTGTACATTGAAAAATTATTTTATTAGAATAAATAAAATATGTTTAGCCAAAAATGATTGGTTAATTTCCCCTTCAACACTTATTGTTAGCCAGCACAGCTTTAAGTCTCTACATGTGCCATAGATGAATAAATTTGTGGTCTGCTTTTATGCAGCCACTGGCGCCCGAATATTTGGACATGTAGAGATTTCGAAATAGTTTTATTTAAAGACAATAAAAAACTAAAAACCTATAAAATCATCCTCGATTTTAACACATCTATATCAAAAATTTATATAATTTATTTTTAGTTTATTTTTCCAGATTTTATCAAAGGCTTGGCTTAGATCTAAAAAACTGCAACTGTAAGTTCAGTTGGTTTTTTGTTTTGGTCATATTTAACTTTTGGGTAAAGTATAATATTTGGTCTATAGTTGAGTGTCCTGTTCTGAAGCCATATTGTTCTTGGAATAATAGTTTCATTTTATGTAGATGATAGTTTAGACGATTGGCAATAATTCTTTCCATGATATTGCATACTATTGGTGTAAGTGAAATAGGACGATAGCTATTTGGATTTTCTGGATTTTTGTTAGGTTTAACCAATGGTATTATAGTAGATTTTTTCCAATCTTTTGGGAGTGTGTGATTTCCATGAGTCCTTAAGGATTTGTAGTAATCTTGTTATTCCTGTTTCTGTGAGGTTATTTAGCATATGTCCAAATATTAAATAGGGTCCTAGTGTCTTATTGGGATCAATGTTTTGCAATGCTGTTTCTAATTCTGTGATAAGTATATTTTGTGAAAAGAGTTTATTATTACTTGTCCTGTTTGTGTTATAATGGAGTATTTCTCTTGATCTTTTTGCTGTTTTCCTATCTTTTGCATTAAATGTTAATTTTGATGCTGTATAAAGTGTTGTCCCAATGGGTTTGTTTGCAATATCATAATCTGTTTTAGCTTGGTCATTATTTTGTGTTTTGTCTGTATTAGAGTGAGCGTATTGGTCTTGGTTGTTTTCAATTTTTTTTCAAGATTCTCCAGAGTTCACCGTTGGTTGTTCTATAATTGAGGTTTTGACATAGTTCTCTCCATATATTTCTCCTATCAAGGATCGCCTTTTTTAAATAGTAACACAGAGGTGATTATATTCTCGCTTTTATTCTCACAGGCAGTGTTAAAATGTCCTCCTGCACAATTGGCGCACTTGGGCGCTTTGGTGTACATTATACCATAAGTGTGCCTCCTGTGAGAGAGGCTACCGCAGACACCACATAGGAAGACGCGCTTCGCCTGGGCGAGCCTGAGGGACAGGAAGTCAACAGTGACGCGACCGCGTTCAAGGAGAGCTTCCTCGATACCCTTAGTAACCTCAATGAAAGCGGTGGAAGGTGAACCTGTTATTGATAAACTGCGGGGCTATCACAGGGTTTTCTATTAGATAAGACACCAGATCAGACTAAGATTTTTCGACAGGGATACCGAAAATGGACAATCTGGGCTTGAATGTCAGATTTGATAGGACTTTAAGACCGTCAATGTTAGCGTTCTTAATTCCTTCCACAAACCACTTTGATTTTGCAGCATTGGGGACGTGAAGGACAATTTTTTTGCCCTTCCCAGTTACTGCGGTCATATCACAACATTTCAACTGTGGAGTCTTGGCAATTTTAGCTCTGATGGCATGGAAAGATAAGTTGTCAAAAGCAATTTTAACTTGGTTCACACTGTTCTGTAGCGTCTGCGCGGTGGTCGAACGCACTGGCACTCTAGGGTATACAGTTGTGGGTTGTATGGACTTGTGCTGGATGGCCGAGGTAGCTGGTTGGGTGCTTATTCTAGCGGGGTTAGGAGGAGAGCGAGGCTTAGCCAACCTGTTTTTATGTAGTGACCTAATATTCAACAGACCTGACATTCCTCTTAAAATTTCTTAATACCTCTGTTTGTAGGGCATTAAAAAACGTTTTAGATAATCTTTCACTTAGTTAAATAACCTAGTGCGTGTGGTAGCAGGAAGGTTAGAGGCAGCGATATCCACTACCTCGTGATAGTTTTTGATGAAAAGATAATCTATATCTTCCCAGTAGTCAGAGGATCCAGAATGGATGGAGATGGAGTGGAAAAGGGAGCCTGGGGGATCTTATTATGAGAGGCACTATTAATAGGAGCGAAGACCTCTTTGGCCTTGTGGAGGACTCCAAAGGTGGGAATGGGTCCTTCCCGTCAGCTGACATGGCCCGCGACTGAAGGCGAGTATGGACCATCTTGTCTCCACGTGGTTGTGATAGTGTTCAATCGTTGAAAAAAAATGTGAAAAAAAAAATAAAAAATTAAATAAAGGAAAAAAAATTAAATGAAAAAAAAATGAACACACACTTACAAAGATATCTATTTATATACAATGAAACACACAATAGAGTGACAGGTCACTGTACAAAAAACAGTCAGAGGATCCAGAATGGGTGCAGAAAGGGGTGGAAATAGGGGCCTGAGGGATCTTACGCTGAGAAGACCTATCCATAGGAGCGGAAACTTCTTAGGCTTCAGGTCCAGGACTTGTGGAGGGCTCCAAAGGTGGGAATGGGTCCTTCCCGTCAGCTGACATGGCCCGCGCCTGCAGGCGAGTATGCACCATCCAGACAAACCCACGATGAAATCGCTGTTTAGAGAGAATCTGGACTCATTAGTGAACCTTACAGGTTTCCATTCATCTGGATTCCAGCCGACATGTTGTCTGCACCAAACTCCTTGATCTCTTCTAAGGTGGTGTCAATGGCACACAAATTATTGGTCGTCGAGCATAGAGGCCTTTCATGTAAAGCCTTCTGCGTATTGTATATGTGTATGTAGTATATTTTGAGTTAGGTAGATCACAACCTTCTTATAATATTTATCATAACCCCATATCTATATAAAATATGTATCGACCTTGTATAACAATGGAAATGACAAATAAAACAAAGAGGTAAAAGGTAGACCAGACGAACAGGTGTTTATGATAATGAGTTCAATCACCCCGTCAACAGGTGGCCAGACGTAATAAACAACCCGGCGCCTGACAGGTGGCGTGATTTTATGGGAGCCAATCAGAACTCGCCGCCATCTGCGAGCGTCTCATATAAAAGCCCCCCAAGATTGGGACAAAGGTAGTTGTTTAGTTGTTTTCAGAGCGACGCCGTCATACGGTCGGGTCTCTCACCCCTATCCGCGATGTAGGCATCCGTGGCGCCCGTGGTCCGACTTGCCTTCGTCCGTGGTCTACCTCTACCTTCTTGGAGTTACCATCTAGACCTGCCTCTGTCTCTTGCTGTCCCAGCGCGGGAATCCCATCCACACCCACTACCACGACTGCCCAGCACATTCCACTTCGGGATTACTACATGTATATATTTCTTTTAATGGGTGATAATGCCCATCCACATATAGGTGGTGTGGTCATTGCTTTTCTCCAAAAACATGCAATTGCTTGAATGAATTGGCCAGCTCAATCTCCAGACCTAAATTTCATTGAGCATGTATAGGAAAATCTAGGACAGCGGATCTCATCTCTCCAAACTCCTCCTTGGAACACTCATGAGCTAGAAACAGCCTTAGCACAAGAGTGGGCGTTGATTACACAGGAGCTGATAAACTCCTTAATTCTTATAATGGGTCGCCGATGTAGAGCCTGTCTATCAGTTAAAGGCGATCACACCCCATATTAACAACAATATCCAAGATATTTATGCACTGACTGCAAGAAGAGCACTGATTGACCGGTAATTTGCATAAAATACGTGTTAGATTTAGGGTATTTTAATCAATAAGGGAATAATAAATTTGAGTATAAAATTTCATTAATAAATGATCAATAAAATTTGAGATGAATGCAAAAAAAAAATGTTCCTTTATTTTTGCGGGCCAGTGTATAAAGAAAAGAGATATATTGTATTTAGTGGTGTTGAATTTAATTTATCAAAAACAATGTTTGAAACTGGTTACTTTTCGAATGAATGCACGAATGCAAGATAAATGCTCAAAAATAGGACAAGAATATGAAATGAGTGGTAAAACGATGCACTCCTCTATATTTACTAATGGTATACGTCCTTGTTGATATTTTATGGTTGTTTTTCTATTTTTAAATCCACAAGTAAATCATCAATCAAAAACATCGCATCAAATTATGGGTATAATAATAAAAATGCATATGAATTTCCCATCTTTTATTAATACTTCCCAAGGCGTATAATTTCCTGATAGAATATATTTCTAAAATTGTATTTATTAATATATTGAAAATTTTTCGGTTATAAAAATAAATTAGGTTTCCTGAGTCACACTGCTCTAACAATGGGCACTTTATAAAATAATATTTTTACTCTAGGTAGGATGTCTAGGAGCCTGGCAGGGCTGATTTAATCGGACTCGGCCGAGTAATGCCTAAAAATGGCAGAGGCTGACTCGAGCGAACCCGATGTTAGAGCTCTGTTAGAAGAGTGGTTTAGGCCTCCTGGGGAACCCGCCACTATAAACAAAGGGTAACGCGCCAACGGCAGTACCTCCTGGGTGGTGTGGAAATTATGCCTAAAAAATAATAAATGAATTCACACAAATAAATAAACTTCAATAAAATTAAAGTGTCTACGGTCATGCCGTATATATAAAATATGTTACTAGACATCAAATAATAGCATTATGAAATTGAACCTTTCAGTCGATTAACCAACTCTTGATATAAAAACTCCTCTAAAATATGAATCATTAAGTTTAGAGATATTCGAGCAAAGTTAATGAATATCCTAAACTCAACTGGATTCATGTGGTTAAAGAACTGTTCAGACCCCAATATTCTACAGAAAGTAATACCTCAAATTATAAGAATCACTATAGAACAGTCTATCCAAACCGATCAATCAAGAATAACCAATTCGAAGCTGCACACACACTACAAATATTTACATAAAACATTCGCAGCAGAGAACTATCTACTAAGTGAACTCCCACTACCGACTAAACGCCTCATTGCACAATTGAGAATTCTATTTGTTTTATATCGAGAAGACCATATAAAATATCTAAAGACAGAAGACTTGTATTGCCAACTATGCAAAAATAGAACCGAAAATGAATTTTAGAACATTATATATTTGAATGCATGCCTCTTGACACAGAAAGAAAAATACTTTTTTCTAAGATAGGCCATACACACCTCACATTATATTCTTTATTATCCAACTTTATAGACAATAGTTCAGTAGCTTTGAATCTATATAACTTCCATAAAAATGCTGTAAAAAAGAAAGACTTAACCGAACATCCAAACATACCAAAAATTTCTGTTTGATGAGGAGGACAGAGCCAATATCCAATTATTTGTTTGGGCAGGTACAATAAGTTAACCCCCCACACTGATAAAACGGTGTTTACCTTACAACTCTGAACACTCGGATTTTCCTGAAAAATCTCTTAAAGATTTCTTGAAAAATGGTCCACCTGTGCTGTGTGAACAGAAGAGCTTAAATTGACTTGTTCCATTATATGTATGTTCTATATGTAAATACCTGTTTTCTTTCCTCTTTTCGCTCTCCACTTCTCCCATCCATATTTCCAATTTTATTTCTTATTTTCCATAGGATTATTCAAATAATAATCTGTATATATTTACCATGCGTATATAATCTTTCTCCATTTTTACCCTTTTGTATATTTCCCACTTTCATAGGTTTCTCAGTCTTGTAACCCCAAGGAGAATCCTCTGTAAGACCTGTGTGCCTTAATAAAGGCTTTTGTGTGTGTATGTGTGTTGTGTGATATTCGAGCAAAGTGAGATCATTAACTTTCTTCATATTTAACCAGTCTTCAGGGAGTATGTGATAGAACTAGATTGTGATTCTATAGAAAACGTTTGTGTTTGCTAAAGCCAACAGTTAGGTTCTCAATTTGGAATAGAATATTAATGGCTCGCAAATAAAACAATGTGTTTTCAATAAGAAAGGCACATTTTGGAACGAAATTATTTTTATATCAATATTTCAGGGACCAGCACGCTTGATTTCCTCAACATTAAATTAAAATAAACTAACAAGGTTGTTGAAGATAAGTTGTATATGAACTCTGTAGTGCGTTACTAACGAGTTTATATTCTGGGCAGTAACAATCTCTTAGGCATTGAAGAGGAAATCACCACCTCTCTGGAACAGAGTGTCTGCAGTGCCATCATTGATACAAAAACGGCCATTTCAAGCTCAAAATACTCACAAGGGGAGAATTAAACCTGAGGTATATTATAGGGTGGTAGCAAGACTTTCTTGCGCCATTCTTGGAAATCCACCGCACCATCAGAGATCAGCTAGCAATACCAGGGAGACTCAATGACACTGATGAAGGATTAGGACATTGCCGAGCTGTTCATCCCATGGATGTGGCCAATATTAAAGATGACTTGATTACCAATGAGTAATTCCCTCTGTTTCCATGGCTCTGAACCAACTTCCTCCGGACACTAAAAATAGCTGCAGCTCCACGGACCTAAATAGACTGAAGGTCAATCAAATCATCTAGAGGTGCATTCCCTCAACTGCAAGGCGGCCTGTGACGCATCACATTGATATAGTAGGTGATGTGCTCTGGGGAACAAAGGTTTTTGGCTGAAACCGAGGCATTCAGAGGCTGGAGGCATTTCAGTGGTTGATAGATCTAGCGAAAGGTAGTTAACTACTCTGTGAGAAGTATCAGAGATGTTGT
The DNA here is from genome assembly GCA_030710605.1 of Cordylochernes scorpioides. NCBI lineage: Eukaryota > Metazoa > Arthropoda > Arachnida > Pseudoscorpiones > Chernetidae > Cordylochernes > Cordylochernes scorpioides. The sequence goes on along the minus strand of CP092885.1, from coordinate 38,023,185 downwards.
TTCCATTGAAAATAAAAAAGGAAATACTTCTCGTCCTATTTTGGCGACCCTGTAAAGAATAGACAGAAATTTTATTTGTTGTCATTGTCATTTTTATTTTTACAAAGTTCTCAATTAACTGAACATAAAATTCTGAAAGTAAAAGGGTCTCTTTTCTTTTGTGCCCTAAATATTGAAACAGTCTGAAAATTGCATTCAAACTTTTGTATTATATATAGAAATGATCTGGCTTTGTCTGCCCGAGTGAATGTTTTGCTGTCAGAATCTTGTTCCTGCCTATTAAAAATGATGGTGGGGCTTCGCCAGTGTGCTTTGCTCTAGTAAATATTCTCCAGAAGAATTTTGTTTCTGACAATCAAACATGATACTACAAAATTGTCAAAAAAATTTCTGACTGAAAAACGGGTATTTTTGCCTAATATTGGCGTTTTTTAAATTTTCTCTGCTAAAAATGTGACAAAAACCTCTCCTAGACTTAACTCTGTACCCTGTTAAAATTTCAGGCAGATGAGTGAGGACCACCGACCACTTTGGACAAACATACATCGACTTTTATATAAAGAGATATAACACTATCACATATTTGAATATATATAATATAGTAGCGAAATATTTATTTTCATAAACAGATTATTAATTTTGATATATATGTCATAATTTGTATATAATTGTATGCCCCCCCGACCCACTATGCATGTACAATGTATGATTTTCAAAGATTTAATAAAGAATAAGGTAACTGGAGGAAAGAAAGTAACAAAAAGACATAGGAGGTAGATCTAGAAGAGAACATAATTATTAATAACGTCACAGTTAACCTTCTGACCCACGGAAACCCTGCGAGCTAAGTTTAAATCAATATTTCCGGACAAGACAGGACGTATCTGGTGACCAGAAGTTATAAAAGTTTGAGAGACGCCCAATTTCCGGAACAAGACCGGACGTATTTGATACCGCGGAAGTAAAATAGAGTCGAACTAACACGATAGCCGCCGCCGGTCCAATTGGGAAGCAACCACTAAGTAGGTCAACCAATAGGAAAACGGGCACGTTCTATCCCTCGACCAATGGGAAAGAAGCCAACTCGTGGTGTTAAATCGAAAAGCAAGAATAGTCAGTAACGATTTGGCTCTCATAGGAACAACACCTACAGTAGCGACTTGGCCCCCACCGAGTTCAGATCAGTAGAGTTTTGGCTTCCAACAAGGTGACATCGGCTCTGGACCTCTCTCCCTCTGCTCATCCCGTAGCTAAGTACAATCCTCACCATGTGATCAGATAATTAACAATCAAAACCCGCTCCGCCTTCTCAAGCTTTCTTTCCTCCAACCCAATTGCCTTTTATTTTCAAACCCCATCACGTGTCCTGATTATTCCTAACTGTTTGCTTCACTTGCCACTCAACGACTGCGTTTCAACCAATCCTCACCATTCAAATCGAACAACAAGAAATTCCGCAACGATATTGTCACAGAACGGTTAAGTCGACAGGATTCTACAACAGTGTAATACATCAAATATTGCAGTGTAATAACGTTGGATATATTACATAGAGCCGGCAGGATTCTACAACAGTGTAATACATCAAATATTGCAGTGTAATAACTTTGGATTATATTACACAGAGTCGACAGGATAAAGAGATGGAATTAAATCAGGACCCCATAGGCGTAAAAACGGACAACCCTACGAAAGAAAGAGGGAAGAAACTGGCAACGAGCGAAGCGACAAAACACACCCTGGCGACAATAATCTTGCAGCTGACCGCCGCACTTCAAGGAGCAAGGTCCACTCAACTACAAACGACGTTCCGTAGCGCCACCCCCGGAGCAGCCCACACCCCCCGCCGACAGAAAGGCGAGATGAGCGCGGCAGCCGACGCACGTGCCACCACCCCAGGCAAGTGTCACCGAGACCGGACACCGACCACCGAGGAGTCATCCACCGCCATGCCGTACCCGTATCACAGCACACCCCGACGCCCAGGTGCATGGAATACACCTCTTCCGCCGTCCAACAGCAAGTTCTGCGGCGCGAGGCACTGGCACAGCGAATGCCGACATCGACCAGTCCCGACGGCCCACGAAAAAGTGCGGACGGTGCAAGCAGTCCCAAAATCACCAGTCCCGAGTCCACAACAACCAAGTCAAGCCAGAGACACCCCAGCCGAGCAGACTTTTCGAGACTAAGGTAGGCACCCCCCCTATGGCGTCAAGAATTGACTTTGAACTCTATCTAACCCTACCTACCCCTTTAACCATGTATCAAAACCTGTACCAAATGAATGCAAGCACGGGCTAGACCAAAACCTGTCCCAAAGGACTCGTACAGCACACAAAGCTTTCACACATGGAAACCCTTGCCTGCATTCATTGCCCAAACCTCAAATATTTACATGCCACCATTCTAATCTCACACCACGCAACTTTTCATGCCCACAACATATAAAGCCACCACGACTCCAACCTACAATTCCAATAATGCCCAAAAATGTGTCCGTACACCAACACAGCTCACACACTTACCACACAAAATCCATACATGACCATACGTCGTCACGCTAACAAACACGCACAACCCGCCCAACAAGCGCGACACTCGCGCCAAAAGACGACAACAACCAACAAACGCATGCACCGTCGTTAGTAACAATCATCTCGTCTACCCAAAACACAAAAAAAATGTTCACCTTAAAAGGTGCCATATACACTAACAATAGAAATTTCGATATATGACTTTAATAAATTTGTTGTTCATAGTGAGAACAGGTTAGATTTTGTACAAACAAGGACTTCGCGTGACACCTTTTCATTCACAATTTTTTTTTTCTCGATTCGTGTCACAGGTCACCCCACAAAACTCTTCATTTCAGGCCACAGACGCCTTTCACCACGCCTGTGACACGTCTCCACTCAACACGTGTTCACGTCGTAAGCCTCATTTTCACTCAATTCCACTCTAATATCACTGAATAGCATTTTTTACTAAAGTCACAACGACCATTCGATCTAATAAATGGATACAACATCCGGCTTTTCAAAATACAAATAACGTCGAACTTACACCAACTCATCTCTTCACAATGTATTGGCAGAACATAACACACGACAATACAAAAACAGGTAAAAACCTGTCCCACCTGCCGGTTATCTACAAGTATCGACGAATCCAACCAACACTACGCAAAACAATTCGTACACAAAATAAGTCATACTCCAAAAACAAGACCCGAGCCGCACCCCAAAATAAATAGACGGCAGGAAGTGAGAATTTTGAGACACCGCGACAGGAAATGTAGTCCGCGGCGATAAATTCGGCCTATGCAAACAAAGGGGAGCGCCTCGTCCGATCTCCAATTTCATTCCCTCTCTTTTGCCCGACACACCCCACTTCCGTATCTCTAATTACAATGAGAAGGTCCCCTATTGAGGTCAACTGGGAACCTCTCTATGCCACCGATTTTGGATTCCGGTTCGAGTCTACATATCGATTTTTACCATCCAATTCCACATCCACAAGACGACACATAAACATTCTAAATGAGTTCACATCCCTATTATAAGTAATCAATTACTTTACAGACTTCTAACATTTTTCACAACACACACAAAGACAAAAAATATATAGGGCATAATTGAGCAATTAAAAAATTTTATAGGGCATGTAGATATACAAAAGGGTTCAAACCAATACACCTTATTTTTCATATTAATCATTTTCATTATTTTCTCTCAATTAAAATTTAAATATATAATCAATTTATCAATTTATTCAACTTATTATCACTTTTAATCATTAATTATCATTTTTTTTCCAATTAGTTTATATTATCATTTTTATTTATCAATTATCATTCTATTTACCACTTAGCTTATATTGCCATAACTCAATTATCAACGAAAACTCATTGATTTTCGGTTAAACTAAAAACATTAAATCATCCTTTATTGTTGAAACCTTTTTATTTTTCATTTTTCTTTTTTTTTCCAAGCACTCAACTTTGATTTCGCTCAACCACTTTTTATTTTTATTTGATTTCAAAATACCTTATGAAATTTTATTTTTATTTTTGATTTCTCAAAAGACCTAATAGAATTCCCTCGATTTTTTTCCAATTTCGAGTAGAGTATAGTTAGGCATTTTTCCTTTTTTTTCTCACCATGCATCAAGCATTCACTTTGATTTCTTCCAACTTTTTATTTTTATTTTTATTTTTTGATTTCTCAAAAGATCTAATAAAAATCCCTCGATTTCCATTCCCAATTTCGAGCGAGAATATGGTTAGGCATTTTTCCTTTTTTTTTTTCACCATGCACCAAGCATTCACTTTGATTTCTTCCAACTTTTTATTTTTATTTTTATTTTTGATTTCTCAAAAGACCTTATGAAATTTCCTCGATTTCTTTTCCCAAAATTCGAGCAAAAAATTAGTTAGGCATTTTTCTTTTTTTCACCATGCAACAAAGCATTTTTTTTTCCCACCATGCAACCAAGCATTTACTTTGATTTCGTCCAACTTTTTATTTTTATATTATTTTTGATTTCTCAAAAGCCCTAATAGAACTCCCTCGTTATTATCTCCAATTTCGAGTAGAAATTAGTTAGGCGCATTTTCCTTTCTTTTTAATCCACTATGTACCATAGCATTCATTTTGATTTCTTACAATTAAAAAATTTTTGATTTCTATTAATTATACTCAACCTATATCATCAACACCATTCTATTTTACTTCTTATATCGCCACCAATGCTTGTATATAGACTCTCAATACCCACAACTAATTTTCCCACAAAATTATTTTTCACCTTACAGAATTCTCTCAGGCTAACCCCTTCTTGAATTCTTCACATGTAGGGGGCGCATCTGTCATAATTTGTATATAATTGTATGCCCCCCCGACCCACTATGCATGTACAATGTATGATTTTCAAAGATTTAATAAAGAATAAGGTAACTGGAGGAAAGAAAGTAACAAAAAGACATAGGAGGTAGATCTAGAAGAGAACATAATTATTAATAACGTCACAGTTAACCTTCTGACCCCGGAAACCCTGCGAGCTAAGTTTAAACCAATATTTCCGGACAAGACAGGACGTATCTGGTGACCAGAAGTTATAAAAGTTTGAGAGACGCCCAATTTCCGGAACAAGACCGGACGTATTTGATACCGCGGAAGTAAAATAGAGTCGAACTAACACGATACTTCCTGACCCAGGCCGGGCGTATCTTCCATCAAAGCAGCCGCCGGTCCAATTGGGAAGCAACCACTAAGTAGGTCAACCAATAGGAAAACGGGCACGTTCTATCCCTCGACCAATGGGAAAGAAGCCAACTCGTGGTGTTAAATCGAAAAGCAAGAATAGTCAGTAACGATTTGGCTCTCATAGGAACAACACCTACAGTAGCGACTTGGCCCCCACCGAGTTCAGATCAGTAGAGTTTTGGCTTCCAACAAGGTGACATCGGCTCTGGACCTCTCTCCCTCTGCTCATCCCGTAGCTAAGTACAATCCTCACCATGTGATCAGATAATTAACAATCAAAACCCGCTCCGCCTTCTCAAGCTTTCTTTCCTCCAACCCAATTGCCTTTTATTTTTAAACCCCATCACGTGTCCTGATTATTCCTAACTGTGTGCTTCACTTGCCACTCAACGACTGCGTTTCAACCAATCCTCACCATTCAAATCGAACAACAAGAAATTCCGCAACGATATTGTCACAGAACGGTTAAGTCGACAGGATTCTACAACAGTGTAATACATCAAATATTGCAGTGTAATAACGTTGGATATATTACATAGAGCCGGCAGGATTCTACAACAGTGTAATACATCAAATATTGCAGTGTAATAACTTTGGATTATATTACACAGAGTCGACAGGATTCTACAACAGTGTAATACATCAAATATTGCAGTGAAATAACTTTGGATTATATTACACATATATATATATCTTGCTACTCTGTATACTTCCCTTATTGCTTCTCATGTATTTTATAATTTTTTTAGTTTATACTTGTACCCTAAATAAATTGCTGCATCAGCCTGAAGTTTGTCTTTCCTAATTTTCTTAGAGACAATATTTTGACAATATTATTCGAATTACTTTCTCGCTCTTATCATTTGACAAAGGAGCTCGCAAAATAGAAATGACTCTCTCACTTCGAGTGATTCTCAATGACTACTGGCAAATATGGCGTCTCTTGATATAGATTCTTCTCTAGTAGATCCTAAAATTTGCGTCATTGAAGCTTCAGTGTGGGAAGAGATTGGAAGTAGCTTAAATCCAAAAATATCACTTAAAAATCTAGGAAGTGTTCTCATCAAAACAACGCCCAATGACATGCTCTTAATTTTAGATATTAGACCTAGAACTAAACGCGCCTCTCTCACATTCAATAATATATATATTATGATAAGATATATTAATACTCATTTCCAAATTTTATCAGGAAGCATCTATTATTACATTTTTGGTTGTAAAGGTACAGCCTGCACCACGCTGGCGAGGGCCAACAGCTCGAAACGCGTACATGGTTGTCTTTTCATGTTTTATAAAGAAAAGGGGTTGAGACAAAATATCACGAAACAAGTTAATCAGCATTTAATTGATTTTTGTTCCACTAGATGGAACTCTGCCATCTAAAATGCTCATTTGAGTGGTCAGGATATCCCATATGCCTTTTTTATTTTTAATAACAACACCTAACCTTTTCAAATTTTTTATTTTTCATATAAGCAAAGATTGCCATTCCCATAAAAATAGATGTCAAAACTAGATGTCATCTATTGATCGGAGACAAAGCCACATCAGCTTTGGGAAACTGAGAAGCGTCCATCTGGAGACCATGTCTAGAAACCATTTCCCAATGAATTAACAAACCTTTACACTGCCTCCTCCCACCTATTTGTTTCCAATTACTAATTACTTTGTGTTCTTTCATATATCCTAACTGAAAATCCTAAAAAGTCAAGACTTTCCTCAAAGATGAGGATATCCCTATAGACGATATGACGAGAAAGGTGATCTTCACGCCGCAAGGAATAGGACGTTAAAGTACTAGGGACAAAGTTCAAGACTCCAAGGGAATCCTTGGCAGAAGCACGTCAGATCCATGTCAGCCGTGAGTCACAGCTCCCATAGAGAAGGAGCTATGTAGCGAAATATTTATTTTTTAACAGATAATTTTGATATTCATATTTTGCTACTCTAAATACCTCCCTTATTTCTTCTCTTATCTATATATATAAAAGTCAATATATGTATTGCATTGAAAAATAGTCGTAAGGAGACGTAACTTAATTTTCGATAGCAACGGTCTACCCTTAAGTTGTAGTTACGCATATTTATATACCAATTGCACAATTCGAACCAAACTATGTAAATCTAAAAAAAATCTGAAATTGATATTATGTAAATAATAAATAAACCACGCTACTATGCTCCCTCTCCCAAAAAGACAGCTTCTTCGCTGTAAGACATAAGGTTCACCCTCGGGTCAGTCCTGTTGGTCGGGTTATGATGAACAATTTCCCCTAGTAGAATGCGATCTCATCTTTGCAGATGGCGGTTTCATTCCTGGAGACGGCGATCCAATTCCCGCAAACGACGATTTCTGCAGGCGGCAATTTCTGCAGACGAAGGTCTCACCTCTGCAGACGACTGTCTCAACTCTCCCTGATCAAATCAGCTCGAGGATCCCACTGGTAATTCGCTTATCTATTTACTACAATTTTCCATTCCAGGTCCAACAGAAACTAGCTAGATTCCTGGTCTAATCGCTGCAAAGGTTAGCACTGGCATCAATTCTACTTAATCTTGTTATTTATCTTGATCAAATTATTCTTTTTGTAGAGAGACAAAAAAGTGGCTCCAGGCCTTGTAGGCAAAGACTTCTTATATAGGTATCTGTGAGGGTATCGGTGCCTAGCATATCCTAACTTTATTCTCAGTGAGAACGGTCTATCCCTAGAATAATACTACGCACATTTATATAGCAATGTCACAATTCAAGCCAAACTAGGTAAATCTAATAAAATATGAAACTTTAAATTATGTAAATAACAAATAAACGCTGAAATGTTTGTCGGCTATGCACGTCTTCAATATATAGTTATCTGGCTCAAATTTTAACAGGGAATATAGTTAGATCTGGAAGAAGTTTTCGTCACATTTTTAGCCAAGAAAATTAAAATTAACCAAAGACAAAAATACTTATTTTTTAGTCAAAAAATTATGAAGACAATATATCAGTATCATGTTGGATTGTCAGATACAAAATTCTTCCTGGTAAATATTCACTAGATCAGACCACACTGGCGAAGCCCACCATCATTTTTAGTAGATAGGAACAAGATTCTGACAGCAAAACATTCACTCAAGCACAGAATATAGGTCACCTATATTAGGTCACATATATAAAACAAAGGTTCAAAGGCAACTTTCACTCTTTTTAATCAAAACTACAAGTGTTGTACAAATAAATACTATAACATTTAAATTTTATTTATCACTGAATTATTTATTTTTCATTATTTGTGTTGCTCTTGATGATGATTCAGAAACTTGTAGAAGTTGTCTTTTTGCTTTGTAGATTAATTTGACTTATATTTTTTGAGAATTGATCTGAAGATTCTCAAATAAAATATTCTATCTTACCGATAATTTTTACTTGCCTAATTAATTATTTAACAATCTGGTGAAGCTGCTGCAAGCATCCCTCTCAACTCTAAAGTGGATGAACTACGAAAAACCCAAATACTTTTTACGGCAGATCAAAGCAAAAGAAGACATTTTAATTAAAACTGAACAAAGACCTTCACCTGCCTACAGCAATCGAGAAAGCCTCCTACCTTTCAGGTGAGTCCTCTGATTACGCCCATCAATGGTTGAAAGATTTTGAAAGAGTTTTTAAAAATAATGGATGGGATAACTCCATTTGCCTCCCAAATGTCATTTTCTTTTTAGAAGAACGGTAAAATGCTGATATGAGAATTTGGAGGAGACCCTGACATCTTGGCAGACTTTCAAAAATGATCCCCTTAAGATTTTTGGTGACAAGAATAATTAAAAAAAAAAAAAAACCGAAGCAAAACTAAAGACTCGCGCCCAAAAGGTTGGTGAATCGTGCATCCTATATCCAAGATATACTCAACCTCTGTCGCCAAGTCAATCCGTCTATGGAGAAAGTGGCCAATTTAATGTAAGGAGTCATAGAGAAAATATACATAGCACAATCCTCATAGAAGTTGAAACAGTCAGCGAGTTTTGTAGGAAATGCAGAAGGTTTGAGGACTTGAATGAGAAAATAATCAGCAAACTACATTTTGAAAGACTTGCTCAATTTGCTCCGATATCAGAGGACACAGATCTAGAAATCGAAAGCCGCATTCGGAAAGTTGTGACCAAGAAGTAAACAACATTATTGCTAGCAGGAACTCTACCGTCTCACCAGAAAGGCTGGAAAAGAAGGTGCTCCAGATAGCAGAGGAAACAATATCAACGATTGTCAAGCGCCCAAATGCACAAGCTTGTGGTCAGCAGCAATCATTTCAAAGCAATCATTACTCTAGTGACAAGGTTGTTATAGTTAATTACAGACTAGACGAATGGCCCGGGCAACGCCCGTGTTTTACCCGATTGAATGTTTTTATTCAAATACTATTTGTTACAATTATAAATTGGAGCCGTGGATGTCACTCTTGTGAAACGTCCCGCTCCAAACTTTACATGTACATTAGGTCAGCTGGTATTACCCCTCATTTTCACCGCTAGAGGCGCGAGCGAATTGACTTTTTGTAAATATACATAATTATAAAGATAGAAGCTTCTATAGAAGATTATGATCATAATGATGATGCGCGCGCATCCGTGACAGCGGCCGATGAGGAATTGAGGAAAGACGGTCGTGACTACATATATATTAATAACTAGCGGACGTACCCGGCTTCGCCCGGGTTTTACCCGAGTAAATGTTTGTCTAACGAATCTCTCGATAAAGTGAACATTTTTTTCCCGGTCCCTTGAAAAATACTCGATAAGTTGAATAAAATCAATATTAATTGGTTCCCTCGGTAATTGGAAGTTAAAGGAATAGTATCTTGCCTTGGAATTGTATCATTATTCTTGTATGGATGTACCCGGCTTCGCCCGGGTTTTACCCGAGTAAAGGTTTGTTTAACGAATCTCTCGATAAAGTGAACATTTTTTCCCGGTCCCTTGAAAAATACTCGATAAGTTGAATAAAATCAATATTAATTGGTTCCCTCGGTAATTGGAAGTTAAAGGAATAGTATCTTGCCTTGGAATTGTATCATTATTCTTGTATGGATGTACCCGGCTTCGCCCGGGTTTTACCCGAGTAAAGGTTTGTTTAACGAATCTCTCCATAAAGTGAACATTTTTTCCCGGTCCCTTGAAAAATACTCGATAAGTTGAATAAAATCAATATTAATTGGTTCCCTCGGTAATTGGAAGTTAAAGGAATAGTATCTTTCCTTTGAATTGTATCATTATTCTTGTCTCAAATAAATTGCCGTGTCATCCTGAATTTTGTCTTTCCTAATTTTCTACATTACAAAATCATCGTATCATCATGATAATATTTAGAGCAGATTGTTGAATTATAACAGATAAATTAGAATATTTATCTTGATTATATCTAGGCGAAAAGTTATTTCAAAAATTTTATTTGCTAGAAACCTTCCCAGTACTATACTAAATAACTTCCCAAAGTTTCATGGCGATCCAATGAGTGGTTTGGTCAGGCATAAAGGACAAACAAACAGACACACATACATTCATTTTTATATATATAGAAGATAATAATAATATAATAATAATTATTATTATTATTATCATCATTAGATAATGATAATGATCATAATGATGATGCGCGCGCATCCGTGACTGAGGCCGATGAGGAAAGACGGTCGTGACTATATATGTTGATAATAATAATAATATAATAATAATAATTATTATTATTATTATCATTAGATAATGATAATGATCATAATGATGATGCGCGCGCATCCGTGACTGAGGCCGATGAGGAAAGACGGTCGTGACTATATATGTTGATAGTTTTTTATACAACTTATTTTCAACAACCTTGTTACTATATTTTTAATTTGTGTTAAAAAAGTCAAGCGTGCTAGTCCCTGAAATATTAAAATAACAATAATTTTGTTCCAAAATACGCCTTTCTTATTGAAAACACATTGTTTTATTTGCGAGGCATTATTCTTTTATTAGGCATTATTATTATTCTCTTTTTGAACATTCCTCAAGACTGGTGAAATATGAAGAAAGTTGATCATCTCACTATGCTCGGACATATTCAAACTTGGAAAATCGGGTTTTAGAGAAGTTTTTATATAAAGAGAAATACCAAAAGTGTTGGTCAATTGACTGAAAGGTTCAATTTCATAATGGTATTATTTGATGTCTAGTGACATATTTTATATATACAGCATGAATATTTGACTGTATACATTGTATACGCTTTAATTTTATTGAAGTTTATTTATTTGTGTGAATTCATTTATTATTTCTTTTATTATTTTAGGCATAATTTCCACACCACCCAGGAGGTACTGCCGTTGGCGCGTTACCCTTTGTTTATAGTGGCGGGTTCCCCAGGAGGCCTATACCACTCTTCTAACAGAGCTCCAACATCGGGTCGCTCGAGTCAGCCTCTACCATTTTTTAGGCATTACTCGACCGAGTCCGATTAAATCAGCCCTGCCAGGCTCCTAGACATCCTACCTAGAGTAAAAGAATTATTTTATAAAGTGCCCATTGTTAGAGCGGTGTGACCCAGGAAACCTAATTTATTTTTATAACCGAAATTTTTCAATATATTAATAAATTCAATTTCAGAAATATATTAATTCAGGAAATTATACACCTTGGGAAGTATTAATAAAAGATGGGAAATTCATATGCATTTTTATTATTATATCCATAATTTGATGCAATGTTTTTGATTGATGATTTACTTGTGGATTTAAAAATAGAAAAACAACCATAAAATATCAACAAGGACGTATACCATTAGTAAATATAGAGGAGTGCATCGTTTTACCACTCATTCCATATTCTTGTCCTCTTTCTGAGCATTTATCCTGCATTATTCAAAAGGCTTCTCTAACATAGAAAAAAAATAAATTCAAATTTTCACATTCATTCAAAAAGTAACCAGTTGCAAATATTTATTTTGAGAATTTAAATTCAACCTTATTAAATACAAAATATCTCTTCCTTTCTCTCTCTCCATATAAAAGTCGGTATATGTATATATGTTTGTTGGCGAATTCGCTAGCATTCCAAAAATTTTCGTTGGTTGTTGTGACTTAAATAGATTTCCGAGTCAGCCTGAAGTTTGTCTTTCCCAATTTGCTAAGTTACATTATGAACAACCATGCTGGTCACTTTTATTTTAATCTGCGATGTTTATAATAATTATAACTTGATTGTACAAAATTGCATTATTCATTAATTATCAATTTTAACTGTTATTTCAACTTCAATTATCATATTTAATTTCAATATGCTTTGATGTTTTTCTGTGAAATGTATAGGCACCCCTACTTTCCAACTTCACATGGCATCACTGTCATACCCCTCTCTTTCTCGGACTAGGAAGGACTAATGTTTTGCGGTTGTGAGGTGTTTGAATGATGTGTATTATGCTGGTGTGACTGTGATCGTATATCCCAAGACTTCTATGGTTTTGTTTTAAAAATTTGCATGTTGCAAAGTTGAGCTGCCTTCTCTGGGTCTCGCAAGACGCGAAAAATTTGTGCAGATGGGTTCAGTGTTCCTATGATGTTTTAGAGATGATAAAGTTATCGAAATAATGGGCCACACACAATCAAGTCCATGACATTCCTGGACCTGATTGAGGGACCTTTTGTAGACTTCTGAGGTCGTCCGAAGATCAAAGTGCAGCTACTTAAATTAATTCAACCCTTCGAGGGTAATGGAGGCTAGTAGGGGTCTGGAATTGGGGTGTATAGATACTTACTAAAATGCGGATAATATGTCGAGTGTTGTGAGGTATTTGTTTGTCGTCTCAGCATGCCTATCTAAAATGTTTTCTATTAGTGAGAGAGGACGAATATCTGGGCTGATGATTTTGTAGAGATTCAGAAGGAATCCTGGGGGTGTAATATCCGCCTCTCACATCTACTAGACTTACATCATAATTACTCAAGCCACAGCCGTTGTCGGAGGGGAGGCGTCCATTCACTCTCTTCAATTAAAGTACTGGTCTGGATCATTACCTTATATAACCATGCCACCATTTCCAGAGTAATCTATCCCCTTATCTTGATTCATCAGTAGGGCGTTCTCCATCTTACAAAGTTCGGCCTTTTGAGTGTCCTGCCATCAGAGACCTTCCTATTCAACACTTCAGATCGTAGCTCAATTGTTGAGAGGAGAGCTTGAATAAGTTATGATTGTTCTGCCGCCATTTTCTGGTCTCAAAGGTATCCAGAATTGTTCTCACGGACAGAAAATCTCTGCTTATGGTACCATTTGTTGCCCTGCTGTTGTGTCTAGAATGGTCAAATGAGTGCGCTGGATCGATAGGGATCTCTGTTTGACTCCTCTTTATTTACCTTCGTGTTTTATGGAGGACAAGCAAGAAACAGACAGGGAGGATCATCCAATTCACCCTGTCAGCAAGAGGGAGTATGACTCCACTCCGACCAGCTGGGCTTCCTCCTGATTGGTCCATTCACCCCCTCTACAGGTGGTTGATATTTTAGATTCCTTTGGACGTCATCCAAAACAATATAGTCAGGGCCAAATATTTATGGGACAACCCTTGTATCCTCAGTGGTTTCCTTGGAAAGTTTGTAATTTTGGCTATCCATACAAGTTATTTTTTATCTATCCCGGGTACATGTGGTACAGGCCATAATGATCATAGTGGGTAGCTTGCTACTGCTTTTATTGTGAGTGCACAACATGTCTACATAGTTCCACTTTTGCACTCACAAGGTCAGGGCTCTATTTGGTTACTTGTACTCACTGGTGGGATTGGACTTCTACAAGAATCGGGTGCCATTGAAGCACAATATTTTCCTTCAGAACAAAAGTACCTAATCAGGATTCCAGGGTTGTGACTGCTGAAAGTTTATACCCCTCTCACAAGTTCTAATCAAGATATGTTGAATGAAAATATACGTACCTGGGCTACCCGCTAACCCCTTCGATTTCTTTCACTCAAGTTGCCTTAAATTATAGAGGCAGGACCATGGCCGCGATGGGTGCTGTAGGGGAGATTATTTTGAAGTCCAAGCTCAAATCCTTCCATGCAAGTATGAGATTGTTGGATTCTATGATCTTGACAGTCCTACTCTATGCGGCTCCAATCTGGGCACATGATCAAGCCTTAATCCTAGATAGAATCCAGGATACCTTCCTCAGACGTTTTCTGTGCCTTCCAAGCTATACTCCGGGCTATATTTTGAGGGCCGAAACAGGAAGACACTCTCTTGATATCACAGTGAAAAAACTAACTTTAAAATTCTGGACTAGAATTCTGAAAATGGACGGCAGCAGGCTACCTTCAATATGTTTGGCACATTTGTGGGACATTTCAATTTCTTCAAAACAGAATATCGGACTGGTAAAAAGTATAACAGAGCTACTTAATAACACCGGCTTCTCATGGCTTGTTGGATGTACAGACTTCAATATTCTACAAAGATACATCCCCCTAATTATTAGAACGGCAACCGATCAGTCCTTGCAGCTCGATTATGTAAGAATAAGAAAATCAGTACTCTACTCTCACTATAAATACTTTCATTCATCACCTACAATCGAATGCTATCTGAATGACAATATCCCCCTAACCTTAAAGAGAATCATTGTACAAGTAAGAAGCCTTTTTGTAGTACAGAGAATTAATCATGTTTCACTATTGAAAACTAAGACCATAAAATGCACCTTATGCAACGGTGAATTTAGTCTCGATTTTCCACACTACATGTTCTACTGTACGGCAATGGAAGAAGAAAGAGAAATTCTTCGTCAAGAGACCGGCTATAATAGCAATTCGCCTTATGTTTTAATGGCAAAAGTCGTAAAATCCAGACCCTTTGCATTCGCTTTTTATAAATACTGGAAATCAGCTCAATCAAAATATTTAGCACAGACATCGGATCCAACTCGATAATTGGTCAAGGCCAGTGCCCAATACTTGTATATAACTACGATGCTAATCTGTTATTTATTTATTTTTGTCCTACAGAGAGAATCCTGTATGGCACGTGTGCCCAATAAAGGCTATTGTTGTTGTTGATATGTTGAATGTAGTCTCATCTTTTAATTCAATGTAGGTGTATAGCTGTTCTGGTCATTATTATTACAAATACACACATTGTATAGGCCATGATGATTACAGTAGAACCTAAACACAAGGTAATAATACCAAATCCAAATAAATGAATAGCATGTTATTTTTATTTGGTCTTATTACCTTGTGTTTATAATTTATAATCCAAATTGTGCCTTATCACAGTGGAACCTAAGTTATAACAGCCTCCCTTTTGAGACCATAGCTGTATTAAACATGTCCCACACCACCCTGGAAGTGGTCTCTCATCATCTGTTTTGGTTGAAAGAATATTCATGACTAGGTCTGATATATGACAAGTGACCACCTCCAGGGTAGTTTGGGTTTAGATGGTCTGGCATGAGAGAGTACTATGACAGCAAACCTTGTTTAACACCACTAGGAACAAATATTTTATGGTGTTATATAACCCGTGTTACAAACAATTCAAAACTTGGAACTATATATGATAACATCAAATTGCTGATATATAAGAGGCTATCATAATGAGGTTCCACTGGAGTTCCAAGCTTAGATCTTTATAGCTGTGTGTTTATAACACAAGTCCCAAAGGACATCAGAAAGATGTATTGTGTTTAAAGTTTGCAGCTGCTTACATTGTAGGGGCATCACAGTTGGGAAAGCAATTCTGTTGTTTTTCATCCCATTGTGCAAAGATCACATGAATTCCATGAGTCCACGCTCCTCGAGCTGTTTAATGATAAGCAGTGGTCTCTTCCAAAGGCCCTGTTTAATGCACCTAATGCAAGCCAAAATGTGTTCTGGAGGGGCAGGTGCCAAGCTACATTTTGGGCAAGTGGGGTAGGTTTTGTTATTTTCTATCTTCAATGGTTTGAGATGGCCTGTTCTATATATTGTTAGTGTTGTCTATTTCTGAAGAAAAGCAATTCAACTTTGCATTTACAATGTTTTGATAATTTGTCCTCACTGGGCAATGATGTTGAACATATACAAGATATTCTTCAGTATCAAGGTAATAAAGATTTAGGTAGGTACTGAATTTTAATTTGCATGTTTAAGATAAAAAATAAATGACAATAAAAATAAGATTTTATTTATTCTTCTTAAAAGACAGATGAAAGACTGGATATCACTTCCTTTTTGAAAAAAAAAAGACCTTAAAACAAAAATAGGAAAAGTATTGAGCACACATTTGAAACATACAACATATATATTAGCACTTTATATAACACATGAATATTGAGGATTAATAGAAGTAGGAAGACTTTATTTTGATATGTAAAGGATATTGCAAATATAGTCAATTTCTTTTAAGGCCAAAACCAGGAATTTCTGGGGATTATATCTGATTGGTCCCATTTGTGATTTAAGACTTGTATTTGGGATATAAATTTTGTTTACAAAATTATAAATGTGAAAAATAGTACAAATGTAACATTGTACTGGGATAAGGTGCATAGATTAAGAAAAAGGCATCTCCTTATCGTGCAACTGAAAGTTGCTGATGGCTGGCGCCATCTATCGGAATAAATATCAACTATTCTCGTTGATTTTTAATTATTCCAGAATTGGCCAAATACCCATTCTTGATTAATCAAGAAAAGCTAACCACGGACGCGTTTCGGGCTGTTGGCCCTCATCAGCGTGGTGCAAGCTGTACTTCAACGATTAGTCATTAAGGCATCCTGAAAAATCATGAAACGGGTAGTTAAGGCCAGAATTGCGTGAGGACGCTACACTCTTAATCTATGCACCTTATCCCAGTACAATGTTACATTTGTACTATTTTTTCACATTGTGTAGCGTCCTCACTCAATTCTGGCCTTAACTACCCGTTTCATGATTTTTCA
The DNA here is from genome assembly GCA_030710605.1 of Cordylochernes scorpioides. NCBI lineage: Eukaryota > Metazoa > Arthropoda > Arachnida > Pseudoscorpiones > Chernetidae > Cordylochernes > Cordylochernes scorpioides. The sequence goes on along the minus strand of CP092885.1, from coordinate 38,005,993 downwards.
GGATGCCTTAATGACTAATTTTTTTGGTCGTTGAGGTACAGCTTGCACCACGCTGATGAGGGCCAACAGCCCGAAACGCGTCCGTGGTTAGCTTTTCTTGATTAATCAAGAATGGGTATTTGGCCAATTCTGGAATAATTAAAAATCAACGAGAATAGTTGATATTTATTCCGATAGATGGCGCCAGCCATCAGCAACTTTCAGTTGCACGATAAGGAGATGCCTTTTTCTTAAAATTATAAATATATGGCCTTAATAAGGCACAATTTAGAATTATAGATTATAAACACAAGGTAATAAGACCCCAAATCCAAATAAATAAATAGTGTGTTACATTTCGGTAACAACACTGTTACTGAAACATCACACACTATTTATTTATTTGGTCTTATTACCTTGTGTTTTAATAAGGCCTTAAAAAAATAATCTTCTATATAATATACACACATAAAAAAATTTAAATAAATTTTTTAATAAAATATATACATTTATTTTTAATTAAAAAGGCATATTTTGGATCAAAATATCATTTATTTTACCAATAATATTACTAATGATATTTTGATCCAATATATGCCTTTTTAATTAAAGATTTATTTAGGTATTGCTCTATTTTCAAAAAAATATAAATTTATATTAGATAATAAAAAGGCATATATTGGATTTAATAAAAGATTTTTTGCCAATATTTCGGCTGGCTGAATGCCAACCTTTATCGAAGCATTACATCTTTGTATACACAAACTCAGTGCCACATAGTGTTATAATATCACAGTTGAAATCATTTAAAATACAAAGAAGGTGGGGGAAATTTGTGCATGAAAAAATATTCAAAAATTACAATCAGAATGAGTTAAATATCTTAAAATATTAATGTATACAAAGATGTAATGCCTCAATAAAGGTTGGCGTTCAGCCAGCCGAAATATTGGCAAAATAAATCTTTTATTAAATCCAATATATGCCTTTTTATTATCTAATGAATTAAATATGGATTGCTCTGTTTTCAAAACAATATAAATTTATATGGAAAATAACTGAAAGTCAAACATGGGTTATGGTTTGGAAGGCCATATTTAAATATATATTAGTTCAATATACAGTAGTCATTACAAGTATATATTTTACATTAGGATGATTGCAGTTTTTATCACGTTTAACTCTCAATGGCATTATATGTAAATAGATAAATATGCAAATCTAATATTGTACTCATACATTGTAGGGGAGAGATTTTCCTAAAATTTATTTATTTTTATCATATAGAAAAAAAAAAAAAAAAAAAGATAGCAATTTTGGGGTCCTTTTGGGGGTAAACAAATATTCAGAGTAAAAAACACAGCCACATCAACAACCAATAGTTTATGTCAACTCCCGATGTTTCAGTACACTATTTATTTATTTGGTCTTATCACCTTGTGTTTATATTAAATCAAAATTGAGCTGATATTTATTCAAACATCAGCAACATTCAATTGCACAATCAGTATATAAATGCCATTTTGCAGTCACTTTAAACAAGAGGGTAAAAAAAAATCACCAAAATATATCTATATAAACTGTGCATAGCTGAATTTCTCAGGGTACAATTCTACAAACTGGCCAACATTCCATTTTGATTAAATAATATCTATATATATATGTGGTATAGAAGAAGCTAAAGGAAAACTTATTTTTAAAATGCTCTATAAGAAATGTAAAATAAAAGTCATAATAAGAGAGAAAGAGGTGAGATACAATAGAACCTAGGACCTCAGGGAAGAGGCTGCTGCTGCTTACTCATGAATTCATGGAATTCCTGCAATCTTTGCACAAGGGGATAAGAAACAACAATACAATAGAACCTCTCATAGTCCAAAAAAAAAAACATGGCTACTTCTGGTCTCTCTTGGAGGAAGTCTCTTATTGGAGGGTTGAGTTATGATTTGTTATATTTGTTTTACAAGAGGCAGCTCAGGAAGCGTTTCATCGGAAACACTTTGGGGGAGAGGAAGGGAGACATGTGACACCAACAAGATTCCTCAAGAAGGACAGAGAGCAGAGAGTCTTAGATCCGTTACAGAACTCACTCACACAAGACCCCTCTCCAGGGATATGGAGGAGCTGCGTCTGTACTCATGTTAGAGTCGGCAGCAAAGGCTTCCATGTTAGAAATGACCTCAATTACAGGCAAAGTCAGACTTTCACCAAAGTGTGCCTGGATCATAGTGCCATGATCAATGAAAGCTGCACCTTTACACCCCATTCCATTGGAATTCGTGTAATCTTTACACAAGGGGATAAGAAACAACAACAGATCACACTCACTCTGTATGTCATAGCTTCATAATGAAGGCCTCCCTCTGATTGGTGAGAAGCATCAAGGCTGTTTAAAAAATTTTACTGTTTTTATACTTTTGGTCTTGATCAAGGATTTAGACATGTATTCTGCTACACAATTTTTTAAAGTTCAAGAAATTTATAGATCTAAAAAAAAAAAACTTGGAACAAATAAAGATTTTGAAAACAACGAGTAGAATTTATAGTGAAGAATATTATCAGCCGATTATATCAACATATACAAATTGTTTGATTTTTTCTGCAACAATCTACAAAATTCAATTTATCATACACTCCAATTTTACCCCCTATTTATATTGCAAAAAGCATATCTATATTATTAAAACACACTCAAAGAATATAAACTCATACTTAATACACAACAATTTTGTGGGGGGGATAGAACTCATGTGTAATAACTTCTCCATGTATAAAAAAATTGGGTAAAACAATGAATTTTCCCATCATAGATTCAGATTGGTGAATAGGACACCTTGAATTTGACAAAACAGTGCTGCGGTGTATTCGACAATATTAACCCTGAGAGCTTTATGCTAAAATATTGAAACAAAAAAAAAGGAAATTTTAATAGGCTGAAGTGGCCTTATTGCAATGTTGTGTGCCACATAGAAGTCTGAACTTTGCACTCAGGAGGAACTATAAGAATGGGATCAAGGTCAATTTTTGATATAAAATCACAGGGACCAGATATTCTTAAATCCAGTTATTTGAAATAGAAAACTAAGTATATTCTAATATTGTAAACAAAATGCTTAATACAGTAGAACCTCCCTGTAAAGGACACCTGATTGCAGAGCCAAAGTGTCCTTTAGGGAGAGGTGTCCTCTTACAGGAGAGTTGCTAAGTAGTAAAAATGGTGATTTTGCAACTGAAAACTGTCCTTTGTAGAGAGGTGTCCTCTAGCGGGATGTCCGCTAAAGGGAGTTTCTACTGTATATTGTATTTTGATATCGTTATAAACAAAGAGGCCTTTATATGTATATAATAACCAATATAACTTTTTTATTTGTTACAAAACATGTTACAAACTCTTGCTTGAGTACACCTCTCTATAAAAGATAATTTTCATCAGTGAAATTATTAAATAACTCTTCGGTAAGAGGAACCCCTTTCCATAAAGAATGCTTTGTAACTATGTGTGTTATCCTTTACAGAGAGGTTTTACTGTAAATGAATTTTTTTTTTTGTCTTTAACAAGTCAAATAATTTTGAATTATGCAAATTTGAAAATTATATTGTTTATATAAATGGTCTTATTTTAAAATTTATTTTCATTGTACAGTAGAACCTCCCTGTCAAGGACACCTAATTGCAGAGCCAAAGTGTCCTTTAGGGAGAGGTGTCCTCTTACCGGAGAGTTGCTAAATAGTAAAAATGGTAATTTGCAAATGAAAACTGTCCTTTATATAGAGGTATCCTCTAGCACGAGTGTCCTCTCATGGAGGTTCTACTGGATTTGTTAACTTGGGGCTGGGAAATATTAAATGCAGTTTAAATGTGATAGCTGTTAAATCAAGAATTGATCAGGTATGCAACTAGCATATAGCCACAACCATGTTGTAACAAACACTTTACAAAACAACAAAATCTCACCATCAAAAACAACAATTTAAAAAACTAATTGATAAGAATTGATAAGGTACAATTTGGGTAGAAGAGATGAGAAAAAAAAAAAGAATAAATTTATTAAATTGGATATGGTCTTGTTACCTAGCATTGATAAGACTTATAAAAGGTCCACAAATTTAGCTGAAACATCAGTAACAGAGGCAAATGGAGACCAAATCTAGAATAAGTGAATTTTGTTTCAGTAGCTGCAATGTAATCATTAGCAAACAATAGGTAACAAAGCTGCCACATACAGGAGAAATACCTAGCAATTTACAAATGAGGAAGAATAGACCAAAAGTATTTGATTTAGTCTCTTACAAGGTGATAAGACCAAATATAAGTCATTTATATGACACTATCAACATAGTGAGAATCTTCAGACAAAGTATTATTGTCTGAAGGGGGTAATGACTGAAACCTCACATGAAAAAAATCCCTTATTTCTATTTGGTTTCTGACTAGTTAGCCGTCACATAGTGAATACAGACTTCAATCCAGTACTATGGTGAATATAGAGGTTGACAGGCCAGCATTCACATTCCTTCAGAATTCATATTCCTTCTCCTACTGAAAGAAAAAAGATGTAATTTATTATTTAGGGAAAAAGTCATTCCCATCACACAGGTTAATACAGTTAGAACCTCCATTAGAGGACATATCTCTACATAGGATAGTTGCCAAAAATTTTTTTACACTAATTAGCTCTGCTTTTCACATGTGTAGACATGCAGTGCACTTAAAGTAAAAGCAGTAGCTAACTACCCACCATGATTATCATGGCCTGTACCAAGTGTACTAGGGATAAAAACTTATTAGCTTCAGAAAGAAGACATCTCTTTCTAAATAAGTTTGACTCTGCAGCTAGATGGTTTTATACACAGTCTGCTATACACACAGTCCAACTTCTTTAATTCAACACCCCAAGATATCTGAATTTTCAGTTGAATAAAAACCTGTGTTGTATAATTAGTCTGTTTAATTAAAGTTTTTTTTTTTTTTGCTTATCCCGGGTACACGTGGTACAGGCCATGATAATCATGGTGGGTAGTTAGCGACTGCTTTTTACTGTAAGCGCACTGCATGTCTACACATGTGAAAGCAGTTCGACTTTGCACTTACAAATGTGCCAGAGCCCTGTTTGGTTACTTGCACTCGCTGGGGGGGTTGGACTTTTGCAAGAATCGGGGGGCCATTGGAGCATTTTTTTTTTTAACAAAAAAAGTGTCCAATGCGGGGATCGAACCCGGGTCGTAGTGGTCGTAAACCAAACAGTTTAACCAGCCTTCCACCGACCCCCAATAAAGTTATAAATAGGTTGATTGGGGCTTGTGTTTAATTCAACTGACTTATATTTAAAACAAATAAGACATATCCTAATGTGCCTATCTGCCATCTAAAAACTGCTTGTGTTAATGGTCAGGATAAGCCTTAATTTGTTTTTAATATCAACACCTGATCTTTTTTATTTATTTTTTTCACATATTTATAAATATATATTGAAAATAACATGAAGGCAACAAAATGTTTTCAATTTATACAAAAACAGAGTAAGAATGCTTCTCTCTTTAAAATATATATTTATGTACATTTTCTCCCTCAAGTTAAACACAAGGTAATAAGACCAAATCCAAATAAATAAATAGTGTGTGACATTTCGGTAACAGCGTTGTTACCATCTTCAGACTTCAGTACTTTTGTCTGAAGATGGTAACAACGCTGTTACCGAAACGTCACACACTATTTATTTTTTTTGGATTTGGTCTTATTACCTTGTGTTTATAATCTACAATCCAAATTGTGCCTCATCAACTCCCTCAAGTTATTTCAACTCGATTTTATTTATTTACTATTGATATCACTAATGCAATTTTCCTATACTGTAGAATCTCTTTGTAAAAGGACATCTAGTTGCAGAGCCAGTGTCCTTTAGAGAGTTACCCGAGAGTTGCCATATAGTAAAAATAGTAATTTTGGGGATGATAACTATCCTTTTTAGAGAGGTTTCCTCTAGCGGGAATGTCCTCTCATGGAGGTTCTACAGTATATATATTATATATGTATATAATAATATAAACTTATCTCTTACTAATTATATTTCTCTTTTTTCTTCATTACATATTTCCATTTATATATATGAGGTTTAAGTCTTAAAACTATATCATATTGGTCAAAACATCAGTAAAATTGAAAAAAAAAAACAACACTTTTCTAGCTGAAGTGTCTATCCAGTGTATATAAAATGAGAAATAGCTGTATTTGGTCTTATCACCAAGCCATTGTAAATCTCTACCCCAAATTGTACCTTATCCCTCTCCAACCTATATACAGGGCTGTGTTGGAGCCAGTGATGGGATCAGGGGAAGGAGGAGAACCTTCTCTTGAGCTCCAGGCGCTGAACATGGAGTGAGACCTGAGCTCCGCAGTACATGATGGCCAGCAGGGGAAGCAGGGGAATGGGGAAACCTGGAAACACCATTATTGCTATTGTTTATTCCCCATATAACACAGTAGAAACTAATTAAACGAAAAAACATGGTGAAGGAAGACAAGTTTCTTTTATTGATGCATAGGTGCAAGCTTTCAGGTAAAAACCCTTCAACAGGTGAGAAATGAAGCGTGACTTATAAGGACTATGGTACAAATGGTAGGACGGAATAAATATATATAAAAAAAGAAAGTTTTTAAACTATTTATATATGTTAATATTAATAGAAGACCGATTTTTGAGAAAATTTAATATTTACTTTTCTCAAAAATCGGTCTTCTATTAATATTAACATATATAAATAGTTTAAAAACTTTCTTTTTTATATATATTTATTCCGTCCTACCATTTGTACCATAGTTCTTATAAGTCGCGCTTCATTTCTCGCCCGTTGAAGGGTTTTTACCCGAAAGCTTGCACCTATGCATCAATAAAAGAAACTCGTCTTCCTTCACCATGTTTTTTTGTTTAATATCAAAACAGTAGAGACTCCTATTAGAGACCATAGCTAACCCTAGTCTACTATTGAGGTAGTCTAGACAGAGGCTCTGATAAGACACCAGGAGTGATTAAATTATGCCCTCAACTGTAACTGACATGTAGTAAAGAAGTGTTCCATTATTGCTCATTTTGTACTACTCTAGAAGGGCGGGAATGCCCAAAAGCTTGAGAATGCAATGAAAAGAAACTCTTCTTTCTTATCTCCACTCATTCATATTAGGGTATCAAGTAACTCCGCCTTTGCCGGTCCCTAGCTCGGATGAAAAAGGAGGAGGGGGAGCAGTAACAAGCTCGCTAAAAAACCTGGGTTCAGCTGGCCCGGCTGATAGTACCCTGTAAGGGCTCCTAATCCCGGGATACAGGATGAGCAGCGTTTGTACTCCATGTTAGGAGTGGCCATTTCTTTTGGAGTTAAGTCGGCCTGCCACTGAGTAGTGCTCCCAGTCTTAATGACAAAGGCAGACGCATTCTACTTCACTCAGTCATGATGGTTGTCAAACAGACACCATCAAGGGTCACAACTTGATACCCTAATATGATTGAGTGGAGATAAGAAAGAAGAAGAGGGTATCAAGTTGTGACCCTTGATGGTGTCTGTTTGACAACCATCATGACTGGGTGAAGTAGAATGCATCTGCCTTTGTCATTAAGACTGGGAGCACTACTCAGTGGCAGGCCGATTTAGCTCCGAAAGAAATGGCCGCCTCTGACATGAGGAACAGACGCCATGTGCAGCCGCTCCTAACATGGAGTACAAATGCTGCTCATCCTGTATACCTGGATTAGGAGCCCTTACAGGGTACTATCAGCCGGGCCAGCTGAACCCAGGTTTTTTAGCGAACTTGTTACTGCTCCCCCTCCTCCTTTTTCATCCGGGCTTGGGGCCGGCAAAGAAACTGATGCCCATAAACCTGTTGTATTATTTAATAAACAAAATATATAATTGTCAGATGGGCCTGTTATCACACACATTACATATCCCAAGTACAGATGGTAGAGGCAGCCATGATAATCATTGAGAGACTACCTCTAGTGTAAATGCAGTTTATAAGGTCATAAAGCTCTGTTTGGTTACATGCACCCACTGGTGGAGCTGAACTTGTGTTTATTATTTTTTAGACCCCCAACATAACTCGATTCATGGACTTTGTTGTTGAGAAGTGACAGTTTATACCATGTTTGGGGTAACATTGGCTGTATTAGTTTATAAAGAAACACCAAACAGGTTGTTTTTTATCTCCTTGTGCAAAGATTACACAATTTCCATGAGTCCACGCTCCTTGATCTGTTTTATGATAAGCAGCAGCCTATCCCAAAGGTCTTGTTTAGTGCATCTAATGCTAGCCAAAATGTGTTCTGGAGCTGCAGGCATCAAGCTACATTTTTGGCAAGTGGGGTAAATTTTGTTATTTTCTATCTTCAATGCTTTGATATGGCCTGTTCTGTTGTTGTTGTTTCTTATCCCCTTGTGTGAAGATTACACAAATTCCATGAGTTCATGCTCCTCGAGCTGTTTTAAGATGAGCAGCGGCCTCTCCCAAAGGTCCTGTTTAGTGCATCTAATGCAAGCCAAAATGTGTTCTGGAGCTGCAGGTATCAAGCTACATTTTTGGCAAGTGGGGTAAATTTTGTTATTTTCTATCTTCAATGCTTTGAGATGGCCTGTTCTAAATCTAGTTAGTGTTGTTTGGGGTTATCTATTTCAGAGCTCCACCTGGGTCAACTCCACTATACCAGCTGTGCTTAGGTGGGATCCTACCTACTATGAAAAAGACTTTGGTGGTGGCGGTATGTGGTGTGGGCAGGCATCTCTTTCAATGGGCGCACCGATCTGCATGTCTTTGAAGGAAGTTCCCTGACTGGTCAAAATTATGATGATGAGATCCTAGAGCAACAGGTTATTCCATTGGCTCACACAGAAGGCACAGATTGTGTGCTAATGAACGATAGCTCTCATCTCCACAGATTAGATTTTCTCACAATTTTATTCTCATTTTAACATACAAATATGAATAATAGAGGATTATTGTATATATAAAATCATATCTTTAGCTGCCATAACAACATGATATTCAAACACATAGCTGCATATTTCCATGTTATGATAGTCACTCCCAGACTCAATACTTGGCCTTGGGGTTCATAGGACTGCCCACTGGACAGTTGAAGGCCTTTCCAAAGTAAGGGCGAACCTAGTGACTCAGTATCTTCAAGACATTGGTGCTGAACTGTGTGCTTCTTTCAAATACGCAGTGGCTTCCAGCGCGTCTACGTCACGGGACGATGTGGCATTGAGGAACTTCCAACCATCACCACTAGAGGCGCTGCACCTTCCCTTTCACTTCCTGTTTATGTCTTCCCTTGTTCTGGCTGCTTGCTATGTCGTGATATATTAAAACTTATATATTTCAATCTATTCTGTATCTGATTGAACCACCGATCCAACAATTGGAATAATGGACTGTCCTGCCAGGTCTCTTTATTTGAATCTGAAAGAACAGGCTTAGGATACCCTAGTGAGAGAAGTAGCCAGTTTTTGTTCCCCTCCCAGAAACCTTGATGAGCTCAAAACTGCTATCTGAAGAGAATGGACTTTAATTCCTATTGAAGTGATTAACAACCTTGTAAAAAGTATGAGAAGCAGGTGTAAAGAATGTATTGCTGTAAGATCACAGCCCTCATTGAGTGAGTCAATTATTATTATTTTTTAAACATTGGTGTAAATCTAATGATAAGGCACAATTTGGATTATATATTATAAACACAAAGTAATAAGACCAAATCCAAATAAATAAATAGTGTGTGACATTTCGGTAACAACGTTGTTACCCAAACGTCACAGACTATTTATTTATTTGGTCTTATTACCTTGTGTTTATTTGTAAATCTAACTTCTGACCATCAATCTCATCCCTAATTATTGATAAACATATTATAGAGTATTTACAATATAAAAAGGAAACATAAAAAGATGTTTTGGAAAAATATAAATACATATTTTATGAAACTAACCAGAAAGGATGATGCGCTGGATGAAGACCATCCCGACGTCATAGTTGGAGAGGAAGAAGATGCTGGAGAGGCACATGAGCAGGAAGAAGGGGCTGGAGACCAGAGCCTGGAGCCGGACACTCTGAAGGAACAAACACAGAGAGATTAAAGCAACTGTGTTGTAACAGATAGAAAGAACAACAGCACAAGGGACCATGGTCAATATAACTAGGGGTAAAAGAAATGGGATTTTAGAATTATATCATCACCATGTAGCTATTTTAATGAGATCCAGCTGAAGAAATAGAGAGATAGCATGCACAGGATCCAAACTTTGTAGATAAAAATGTTTCTTTTTCTTCTTCTTCTTTTCTTTGCTGAGGTCTATCAACCGGGTCAGTTGAACTCAGGATTTTTAAAGAGGCCTACTCCTCTTCTAACAATGCTGTTGTTGGTCCACGACTGCTTATTCGTCAGAATTATTCTGCTTGTTTTGCAGCTGGCCTTCATATCTGAAGGTCGTTCCCCTATCTGCCACCTGGGGACGCGCCCTGTAGCAGTCAGCTCTGCCGAGGGAGTCTGAACCTTAGTAGCAGTATGTGTCATTGCTTATTCCCAATAAACATGGTGTCATTGTGTAATCTTTACACAAAGGGATAAGAAACAACAACAAACATGGTGCAGAGAATGCATCTTGATGGGTTTGTGACTATATATACTGTAAGTTCCACACATGTATACATGTAAGTGTATTTTCACACTTTGGGTGAAATAATTCTACCACATTTCCCAATAAAATAACCCTGTTCAACCAACCTGATTGAAAAATTTAAAAAATCTGAATTGAAAAAAAAAAAAAAATGCTCCAATGGCCCCCGATTCTTTGCAAAAGTCCAACCCCACCAGCGAGTACAAGTAACCAAACGGGGCTCTGGCATATTTGTAAGTGTAAAGTCAAACTGTTTTTCACATGTGTAGACATGTGGTGCACTTACAGTAAAAGCAGTCGCCTACTTCTACCCACCATGATTATCAAGACCTGTATGTACCATGTGTACTAGGGATAATAATAATGAACAATATATATATAAATATAGTGTAGAAACTATAAAACAAAATTATAACAGTGATTCTAATTTTAAAACTTAAGGAGCAAACTGATAATAATGATAACTTATATCAATTAGATTTGATTAGATTAGCAAGCTAAATCTAAATTAATTATAATAATAAATAGTTATTTAATTTTATAGTCCAGTTTTGTATTAAGATTATCTTCACTATTATGATCATTTAAATTCAAATTATAAAATTTATAATTTGAATTTAAATGATCATAATAGTGAAGATAATCTTAATACAAAACTGGACTATAAAATTAAATAACTATTTATTATTATATATATATAAATATATATAGTAGAACCTCTATGAGGACACCTCTTTATAAAGGACAGTTTTCTTCTACAAAATGACACTTTTCACTATTTAGAAACTCTTTGGTAAGAGGCCATCCCCCTAAAGGACACTTTTGCTCAGCAACTAGGTGCTCACAGAGAGAGGGTTTGTTCTAAGGTACCTCCAATCAGGTCCAGCCACTCACCCAGTTGGTATGAGGGGCCAGCAGCCACCTCTCCAGGCTCACCCCCACAAAGTTCAGGGCACACCACACCACCACAGCTTTGTCCCACCCGTGCCACACCAGCACAAACCCAAAGCACACCGAGGAGGCAGCGGCCTTGCGCAAGTTGCTTGAGTTTTTGGACCCAGCTAAGGGATGGTAGAAATACCTGGACACAAAAGAGATTGGTAAAACTTTAGTAAAAAATTTAAAATGGTGCATAGTGTGCTGAGAGGATTACAAATCATAGCATAACAAACCTGTTAAGGTTTCTTTGTCCTTAATGGAAAAAGCCGTACTTTAGAGGACTGTAAGGTTTTCAACTACCCAGGCGACACCCCAATGGTGATTACAATGCCCAGGCGACACCCCAATAGTGATTCCAATGCCTCAGCCAAAGAGAGAATAAAGCACCACCAAGAACTATTCACATTCTCACTTTATTAAAAAAACTCAATTATATACAAAGATAGTCAGCGGTCAATATTTACATAATCACAGAAAATTAAATTAAAAATAAAATAATATCATAGAAACCTCAACAAACCTATCATAAGTTGAAACTGTCACTGTAATCATAGTTAGTTATCACACATCTCCTTACTTGAGCCTCTTTATTCCAATAAGAGAGAAAATTGAGATCAAAGTCATCAGCAACACCATCAGGATATATTTTATTCCATAAAAGTAAATAAATTATTCTACAATAAGATGGATCGATACACTGCAATATATGTTGTTGTTTCTTATCCCCTTGTGTAAAGATTACACGAATTCCATGAGTTCATGCTCCTCGAGCTGTTTTATGATGAGCAGCGGCCTCTCCCAAAGGTCCTGTTTAGTGCATCTAATGCAAGCCAAAATGTGTTCTGGAGCTGCAGGTACCAAACTACATTTTGGGCAAGTGGGATAAATTTTGTTATTATTTTCTATCTTCAATGGCTACTGCAATAAATAAATATTTTAAGAGGTTTTAAAGACAGAACAACAAAAGTAAATAAAAATTCTACAATATGATAGGTTGATACTTACTTTGATAGCCATAGATAGAGTCCTCTGTCAAAATACCTGTGAAAAACACAAGAAAATCACTTTAATTCAACAAGGAATATAGTCCAAATGGCTTTTTACAAAATGGCAGTTACAATAAATAGTCAATAGTGTGTAACAAGTAAATTAAGTGACACATCTAAGTAAGGGCATTCTAAATATTCGTTTATTATCAATTTAGCCCCATTTCTTGGTATGAATGGCATCAGCAAAGATATTTTTTCCTCTCCTCTTACAAAAATCTGTATTCCATCAATTTATAAATCATTTTTGTCCTGGTGTGGAGCTGACACCTACACACATATTCGCATGTCCAGCAATGGCAGCAGCCTTGCAGAAAATTGACATGGACCCAGAGTAGAAGCTTTACACACCCAAGATAGAGGACATTGCAACTGCTGAGATAGAGGACATTGCAACTGCTGTGATAGAGAAGCATGGAGATATCTGAGGCTCTTCATTGGACACGACAACAGCAACAACATAAATAATTTCTCTAGGAAAAGTCAACGTCTGGTTAAGGCAGTTATATAAGAGTAGAATTGCTGGTGTTTCTTGGTGCCAGGGGGCATCCATTTGTGCTAACTACCTCTTGTTAGGAATTGAGGATGTCCAGCTGTGAAAGAGAGATGCTGAAGAACATACAAACCTGGATATATTGAAGAATAAAACTTGTTTCAATACACTACCTGCTCTATAACAATGTTGGCCGATGATAAATCATAGGAATATACAGAGACTACGGTGTAATCTTCATTTTTGGGTATTACATATGGGCATCATTAGCATAGCACATTTTTGAGACACACTTTTGCAAAATAATGTTTCTTGGCCGGTTGGTGATTGTAAGAGCATGGGCCAAGCTGAAACTATCAACTGAAAAAGTAAGTACTGTAATGTATGACTTTATAAACCTTCAATCTATGACGCTGACTAGACCCTGAGTCTATCTGCTGATGGAACAGATCCTCCATGTTGTTGTTCAATCGTGGCACACAGTCTGAGGAATTACTCTTCCCTGCCATTTGATAGATTCCAGTTATGAATATCCATTTATTAAATTCCCAAATACTACTTTTTTTAAATGTAAAATGTAGTATCTATATAATATTTAACCCCCATTTTAAAAAAGGATTTTGTGAATAATCTTCATATAGTGAATATTTTTCACAAATATAGATTTCACATCAATATACACCTATCCCCCGATTTACACGGTAGATACGTTCCTGAGAAAAACGTGTAAATCGAAAATTAAAAATTTTCGAGAAATTTTTATGCGAAGAAATACAGACACAGTGTGCGTGTGCAGCAAGTCAGCACATAATCTCGGGATTCCTCGTGAGATGTGTACACAGCGCATGTGTTCAATCACTGTAGCATTTAGTATAGTGCGATAAAAACAACAAAAAAAAAAAACTTATTTGGAAAACCGTGTAAAAGCGAAAACGTGTAAAACAAGTACCGTGTAAATCGGGGGATAGGTGTATTTAATTCAACCAGAAATATACCACAGGCCATTGTGAGCACTTCTCATATATTTTGGAATGGTTTTGAACAGCCCCCAAAAGTCCCTATGAACAAGACATCATCCTCCCCCCAACATCATTATATATACTGTAAATCCCTCTATAGTGAATCCCAATGGGACAGAGCTTTTGGTTCACTATAGCCACGGTTTGGCCAATTTTTTTTTTACTTTTCTAAATTTTTAGACGGTATAATTAAAAAACAGCCATACACACAGGAAAAGCCAGCCAATAAATAATGGTCACTTTGTTTTAATTCCCTAAATTGTCCTATTTCTTTACAGTAATGCTGAATATCAAAATAAGTTATTTGATAATAGGTTCTTCTCAACATTAGCATACATGTTTATATATAAACCTCTATGTATAATTTAAAAATTAAGCCAAATCCCATAGGAAAATTTTTATTAATTATATATTTAAAAGGTATAAGAGTATTTTAGAACATCTTTCTCAAATAATATAATACTAAATTTATTTGAAAAAATGCCTCTAATACCTTGTTGTTTGAAAGTGAAAAGTAAAATTTGAAAATCAGAATTGTCTTAAAATATCGTTATTTCCATCAATGGAATAAAGCTCAGTGTATTCTGAATCAATCGAAGATGAATCAAAAGTATCCAATTCAGAAAAATCGGACACGAAACATGTTGATACGATAGCACGATCGGTAAAATTGCGAATAAAAAATGTGAATTTGCAAACACAAAATCGGTAGTAAAACAGCCCGCCAGGGAGAATATCTGCGAACCTTGAATGAGTCATATACCTAACAAGGCTTCTGTTATAAAAATAGAACTGTAGTGGTAGTTTTTGAGAATTTATAAGTCGATTTTGTTTGTGGCCCATGAGACACTGGCACTGTTTTTTATTTTTTTCTTCTTCCAAATCCAGTTACCACATATTCTTCTGAAGAATAGATCAAATTTTGTTTTTAATCTGTTATTCAAACCATTTCTGACTTTAAAATTATTTGGAATTATTTTTTAGCCTAGGTCAAACTTGATATAAAATGCTTCTAAAAGGGCATGCTGCCACTGTTTTTTTTAGAATGCCATTCTTTGTTTCTTTTCTTTATTTTGGAAGCCATTTGTTTTTTTTTTTTTCTATTTCAAATTTGTCAAATGCAAAGATTCTATTAAATAAAAGTATAATGTGTAAAAATGTATACAACATACAGCAAAAAAAAAAAAAAGGAAATGAAAACAAACAATGCCGCTAACTTTTTGTTTTGAAATAGCAATCCGTGAGCTGAAACATGCTCAAAATTTTCTTGTTTTGAAATTTTTTTTCGATCACAATTTCAAGTTTGTTATATAAACCTAGTATTTTTAATAGATATTATCATTTTGGGACCGAAAATAGGTTCGTTATAGGGGTAGTTTGTTATTTTAAAAATCGCAAAGTTCGTTATAATGATGGTATTTTTGATGGAATGGAATTGGGAATCGCCGTGGGTTTGTTATAAGGGAAGGTTCGCTATATCCAGAGTTGGTATTAGCGGGGTTTTACTGTATAAATATACATAATTTAAGAAAAAATCATTCAGGGATAGGTTTCTTTCATAAATCTTTTCATTTTGGATCCCAAGTTTTAGAATATTGTTGTTGTTTCTTATCCCTTCTTTTGTGCAAAGATTAAACAAATTCCATGAGACCATGCTCCTCGAGCTGTTTGATGATAAGCAGCGGCCTCTCCTAATGCAAGCCAAAATGTGTTCTGGAGCTGCAGGTGCCAAGTTACATGTTGGGCAAGTGGGGCAGCGTTAGTTCTACAGTGTAGGGTTGAAGACCAACTACAAGTTGTGCTACTACAGTAGAACATGAGAGGACACTCTCACTAGAAGACACCTCTTTCTAAAGGACACTTTGGTTTTGAAACTAGGTGTTGTCCTTAGCAAAGAGAGGTACACAGCTCGAGGAGCATGAATTCATGGAATTTGTGTAATTTTTACACAAGGGGATAAGAAACAACAACACAGAGGTATTTGTAATTCAACAGCTGACCAATCCTCCTGTGAAGATGTGCCAACAACAAGGGAGAACTACCTCCAGAGCAAGGAGCAGAGATGGATCCGGGAGACACAGCAGGGAGGGTGGGGCAGCACCAGGCCCTCCAGTCCAGCCACCCACCCAGCCAGCCGGTACAGGGCCAGGTACTTGAGGTAGAACAGCAGGGTGAGGCAGTAGCCCAGTCCTGCCAACTCCCAGCCAGACAGCTCCCACACCAGCTGGGGGTAGAACTGCATGGCCGAGGGGTACAGCCAGTGGAGGCTCAGCTCCAGCAACACACAGCTGCCTGCGCAGCGCAGACCCTCCACCACAGCCTTCCTGCACCATGCCTTGCTGCGCCTCTGTTCCCGCACCTGCCAACATCGCTGGTTGAAACTCCAGTGATTGATTCCAGACATTTGTGTGGCACACAAGTGTCAACATACTAAGTCGCTTGGCTCTGCTAACTCCGGTAAGCTTTGTTTATAAAACTTCTTCCTTACCTGTTATAAAACTAAAATTTTATATATAAATAGCTTAAATAAAAAATAATATTAACTTTTGATCTGCAATTGCTGTTTGAATTTTCGAAGGTTTATTATTAAATATGTAAAAATTTGAAAATGAATGATCTAATTGTAGAACGATTAGATGAACTATGCAAATATTTTACGGATAAATTTGATAACAATCAAAAAACATTAAATAAACAAGATATAGGATATTTAAGGGGAACAATAAAACAGATAAAGGATAATATAACAGAATCACTTAAAATTGATCAGAAAATAAACAAAATCGAAGAATGTATGCAAAATAACTTTACGGTTATCAATAACGATTTATCAAAGATAATTGGGCAGGGTTTAAGTAAAGATTCGTATGCAGAAGTGGCTAAAAATAAAGATTACTTACTTACACAAAAAGTACGACAAAATACTAAGGAACAAACCATTTTTATAACAGCTAATGAAAATCAAGCAATATCACAGATACAACAAAAGGTAAATGAGGGTATCAAATTTCTTAGACAAGAGGGCAATAAAACAAGAATCAATAAAATAATAAATACAAGAAAAGGAACGATCCTTAAACTGCCTAATGATCAGAATATAGACCAACTGATTGAAAGTTTCAAGAAGCTTGACGAAATCAACCAAATCAGCAAAATATATAAGCCAAAACTAAGAGATCCTACAATTTTGGTTAAGTCGATTAGCAAAATAACAGATCTAACAAATTTGGCAACGATAATCTGTGAGATGAACCCAGAACTTGCTGGACTAAATAATGAGATCAAGGTCTTATTTCCTATTAAATCTGTAAAGGCTGAGCAAGATGTAGTTCTGAGGGTCTCCCCGGGGGCCTATGCTATTATTAAAAAACTTGGCAAAATATATACTGATATCCAACGGTGCGATATTAGGGACAAAGTGCTTGTTGATCAATGCCAAAACTGTTATTTATTCCACCCTGGACATCGGACCAGAAACTGCCCAAATATAAAGAAATGTGTAAAATGTGGAATGGAAGGACAGCATCACTGCTCCGAAATAATAAGATGCAGCAATTGCTGCAAGCACCCATATTTTAAGAACGGAAATTTAGATCATAAACCAAATACCCAAGCGTGCCCGATCTACGAAAGAGAGATTAAAAACACGATGCAGCGTACCGATTACTCAACAATTCAAGAAGAGGAGAACAATAATTAAAACACCATTTGAATGCATATGAATGGAAGAAACACAGCTACTGATAGAATTAAAATTATTCAACAAAATGCTAGGAAAAGCAATACCTGCATGAGTGAACTATATTCATCCAAAAAATTCATAAACACAGACTTAATTCTGATTCAGGAGCCTTATAAAATAAAATAAGATATAATTTTTCCAGGAAACAATATAATATATCATCAGGAAAACAGTCCAAATATAAATACAGCAATAATTGTTAGAAACAATGCGTTACAAATTAAACTAATAAAAGAATTCACTAACTCCTTCGCCACAACCATTTCTATACAAACAGAAAGTAAGAAAATTGCTATATCAAATATTTATATTCACCCCAATTCTATGAGAAAGGAGCACGAAACATTCTTCAGATCACTAACTGAAACATTTATAAACACGCCCCTAATTATAAGTGGTGACTTTAACGCCAGATCGCCATTATGGTATGATTCTACAAAAAATTACAATGGGCATAGATTGATCCCCATCATTGACGAAACGAACTTAATCATACATAATAATAAATCCACTACATGTCGAAATGCTAGTGTGATTGATCTGACGCTGACTAACAAACAAGCAATAGCATCTATCAGAGACTGGCACACAGAACAAATATCGCAGATCTCTGATCATGTAGCAATAATCTACGAAGTACATATAACTGACAATTTCACCACAGATACTAATTATTCCATATGGAAATTCAGTGAAGAAAAGGCGAACTGGTCAAATTTTGCCCAGAATTTCATTAAAATAGATCAAAATAATATTGAAAACTTTTTAGATACAGCAAATACAAGGAAAGACGTCGATAGCGCGGTAAAATAACTTTCGAACACGCTCATTGAAGCAGCGTATAATACTCTTAAACTAAGAAAAAACAAACAAATAAAAAACAACATAAACAGATGGTGGAACGCGGACTTGACACGCCTTGAGAGCTATTGTAAATACCTCCGTAACTCCTATTATCGGGCGAAAAATCCCTCTATCCATATTCAACAACAGTATAAAAGTGCAAGAAACAAATACGTCAGGGAAATAAATAAGGCTAAAAGAATGTCTTGGAGGTTTTTCTTAGAGGATATCAAATCAAAAAACCCATATGGAAATTTATACAGGGTATACAAAAATATTAAAAACGGTTCTAACCGAAAGGGCATTTTGGAAATCTTAGAAGTGAATAAAGATGAAGAACGATTCCAGAAGACACACACAGTAGAACTTTTGAACAACCTTTTCCCCGATGATAGAGATAATGAAGACACAACCTTCCACAAAAACATAAGGAACTATACTTTAGGATTTCATAATAAAGAAAATATAATAATAACGCCCAATGAAGTAAATGGAATAATTGATGAGCTAAACTCAAAGAAAACGCCTGGAATTGATAATATTTCTAACAATATGATAAAACATACTAAACAACTAATAGTTCCAATACTGGTGAAACTTTTTCAAAAATGCTTAGATTTAAATTATTATCCGAATGAATGCAAAAAATCTGAGGTAATAATTATTCCCAAACCAGGTAAAACAGACATGAAAATTTATAAAAGCTACAGACCCATTTGTCTCAACTCAAACATTTCCAAAATATTTGAAAAAATAATTAACAACATACTAATAAAATTTTATGAAGACTCAAATCTGCTTAACAATCGTCAACATGGATTTAGAAGATCAAGATCTACTATCTCTGCATTAAATGAAATTGTCAAAATAGCTCTAGAACATAAAAACAAAGAATATACAGCTATAATCGCAGTTGATATAAGTGGAGCGTTCGACAATGCATGGTGGCCGATGGTGCTGAAAAGACTAGATGAGGACAACGCTCAAGCTTCAATAATAAAACTACTACAGTCTTTTCTTAATAATAGAAGAGTGAGATTTAGATACTCATCAAATGAAACCCACAAAAAATTAAGCAAGGGATGTCCACAGGGTGGGCCTATATCCCCTACAATATGGAATATTATTCTAAACGATTTATTGAATAACTATTCAGAATCAAACAGTGAAATCATTGCTTATGCGGATGATTTAACTGTGATATGTTGGGGAAACAACTTGACAGAACTTCGGAATACAACAGGAAAGGTCATGGGGAGAATATTAGACTGGTGTGGGAACAATAAGTTGACCGTATCTGAAGAGAAAACGAAAATCTTATACTTGTTTAATAGCAAAATAGCTGCAAAAATTCCTAACACTATCACTGCCAATCGGGTAGAAAAACTGAAGATTATGGGAAAAACTTTTAAAAATCATAGAAATAAAAACAAATTGGATTTTGTGCCCCATATTGATGAGATTATTACTAAGACAAATAGAGCTAGTGGATACCTAATTGGAATAACCGGGAAAGCATGGGGACTGGACAGTAAAAGAAGAATAGAACTCTATAAGACACTGTTTCGAAGTTCACTAACTTATGGTTCCACGATCTGGTACAACTTTATACCCAAAAAAGTCAAAGATAAATTAAACTCTCTGCAGTACAAAATTTTGAAGCACAGTACATAGGTTTATAATTCAACATCTTCAAACTGTACTCATATTGTTGCTAGAACACCAAAGCTCACGGATTTTATTGAAACAAAAATACTAAAAATGAATATTGGATACAAAAAATCAGATCCAACTAAAAGAAAAATGATATCTAATTTTATAAACCAGAAATTTGAGGAATACTATGGAGGTGCCAATGATAATTTCAAGGGATTCTTTGATACTTCAAGAATTCCTAACTATGTTCAACCCAACTTCTATAACGTTCAATATTTTACTGGACATGGTGACTTCAACACATATTTGTTTAGAATTGGCAAAATTGGTTCACCTGCATGCACTTGTGGAAACGAACAACAAACCCCTGAACATCTTCTGATAGACTGTCCATTAACTTCTGATCTAAGGGAAGAAAACCAACTTTACCTGACTAATACAAAACAAGCTGCTTGCAATAACGACCAATACATCAAGTTTAATAGATTCTGCAGGATGTATATTTTGAGGCGAAAGCGTTGACTGTACATATTTCAAGCTACTACTTATAATTGCTATATGTAAAATTTGACATTGAACGTTTAATTTTAATGATTTCCAATGTTCAATTGTATTAATTGTATATAATTTAAAATATACACGCAATTATCCAAATTGTGGATATGGCGTGTCTCTCCCAACTGTTAAATAATAAATAATACTAAGTTATATTGACAGAAATATGAACTGGGGTAACTTTCTCAAATCTGACATATAGCAATCCTATTTATGGCTTGAAACAAAGACAATCAGCAATTTATTTATAACTACAATCACACACATTTTTGCAAGTAAATGTAGATATATATTTCAAAATAATGTAAAACAGAATATTTACACTCATGGACAAAACATAAGGAAGTGGAAAGTCTTTGATTCGCCGGCCATCTATATATATATATACTAGCCGAATGACCCGGGCAACGCCCGTGTTTTACTCGATTGAATGTTTTGATTCAAATACTATTTGTTACAATTATAGATTGGCGCCTTAAATAATTGCATATGTTGGTTAATAACTATAGCCTATGTGCTTTATCTGTCTATGTACTGTTGGCTTCCGTAGGCGTCTCTTACTGGGAAAAAGAAAGAGAGGATTCCATTTGGTTATTATCTAATATATGCATTTATTTAGGGAGCGACCCGCTCCAACACAATAGTTACATAAATAGCGAGTGGGGGGAGGGGGGGGGGGGGGGGGGGGCAAAGGTGGCGTGACCGTAGCCAACCAATAGGAGGGCGCCATTCCAGAAAAAAAAGCAAACGGTGACAGAGAGAGATGATTGATTAGGAGATGAGGAATGACGCTCGTAACTGTATCTATATATATAATTGCCTTATTCTGTCTGAAGCTCACGGATAGAATGCGCGCCCATTGGCTGCCGGCGAACACGTGTCCTCCCTGCCCCCCTCTAGACAACCCTGTTATCAGCAATGTGTTACATCCACCTGTCTATACAGACCACCCTGCCTATAGCGGTCACTTTAGGCAACCCTGTAATTGCAGTGTGTTACATCCACCTGTCTATACAGACCACCCTGTCTATAGCGACCACTCTAGACAACCCTGTTATCAGCTGTGATACATCCACCTGTCTATACAGACCACCCTGTTTATAGCGGCCATTCTAGATAACCCTGTTATCAGCTGTGTGATACATACACCTGTCTATAGCGGCCACTCTAGACAACCTTGTTATCAGCTGTGTGATACATCCACCTGTCTATACAGACCACCCTGTCTATAGCGGTCACTCTAGGCAACCCTGTTATCATCAGTGTGTTACATTCACCTGTCTATACAGACCACCCTGTCTATAGCGGTCACTTTAGGCAACCCTGTTATCAGCAGTGTGATACATACACCTGTCTATACAGACCACCCTGTCTATAGCGGCCACTCTAGACAACCCTGTTATCGGCTGTGTGATACATACACCTGTCTATACAGACCACCCTGTCTATAGCGACCACCCAAGACAACGTTTTTAAAATATATTCGCACTTGGGTAAAACCCGGGCGTTGCCCGGGCCATTCATCTAGTATAGAATATACAGTAAAACCCCTCTATAGTGAACCCCAATGGGACAGAGCTTTTGGTTCACTATAGCCACGGTTTGGCTATTTTTTTTTTTTTACTTTTCAAAATTTTTAGACGGTATAATTAAAGGACGGCCATACACACAAGAGGAGACTGCCTCTTAATAGTGGTCACTTTGTATTAATTCCCATAATTGACCAATTTCCTTACATTAATACTGAATAATAATAATAGAAATCATTAGATGATAGATTCTTCTTATCATTAACAAACATGTACCTCTATGTCTAATTTAAAAATAATGGCAAATCCTAGACAAAGTTTTATTAAATATATATTCAAAGATATAAAATGATTTTAAAACATCATTATCACATTATATAATACAATGTTTACTTGAAAAAAAATGGCTCTAACATCTTGTTGCTTCAAAGCATTCTTCAAGCATTGCACCATTCAAATAAAGTTAGTGTTTTTCTTCCATTTCATGTTTCCACATATTCTTCAAGGTATAGATTTTGTTTTTAACCTGTCATGCAAAACATTGCTGACTTTAAAATTCACCATAGTTAATGGTATAAAAATAATGTTTGTTTCATCACGGGACCGTTTATTTGAACTTTTTTTTTTTTAAACCCTAAAACGTACGATCGCGATCGCGGCAAAAGTTGGGGTTGATTCCTCTTTGTAACAATTTTTAATAGCTTTATATTTTATTTTTTATAATAGAAAAGTTATATTCTCTTATTTTAATATGTTCTTAACATTTTGCCTGTGTTGTTTCACTTTGAAAAGTTCTGAAAATGGCCTTTTTTTTTTAAAGAAATAACACTTTTGTTTTTAAAATGCCTTTATTTTATTCATTTTGGAAGCCATTTGCATTTTTATATTTCGAATTTAATGGATGCAAAGATATTATATTTAATAAAAAGTATAATGTGTAAAAATTAATACAACATACAGCAAAAATAAGGTGCAAAAATCAAACAAACAATGCCGCTAAATTTATTGTTTTGAAATCGCGATCCGCGAGCTGAAACATGCTCAAAATTTGGTTGTTTTAATTTTTTTTTAATTACAATTCGAAGTTCGTTATAAGCATAGTATTTTTAATAGATTTTATCATTTTGGGACCGAAAATAGGTTCGTTATAGGGGTAGTTCGTTATTCTAAAAATAGCAAAGTTCGTTATAACGATGGTATTTTCAATGGAATGGAATTGGGAATCGGCGTGGGTTCGTTATAAGGGAAGCTTTGTTATATCCAGGGTTCGTATTAGCGGGGTTTTACTGTATATATATATTTTTGAAGGAGACAGCAATTTTGTTCACACTTGGTTATCTCATGTGTCTTAAATAAAGGTCACTGTATCAAATATCTTTATTTATTTATTTATTTAACAGTTGGGAGAGACACGCCATATCCACAATTAGGATAATTGCGTGTATATTTTAAATTATATACAATTTATACAATTGAACATTGGGAATCATGAAAATTAAAAGTTCGATGTCAAATTTTGCATATAGTAATTATAAATAGTAGCTTGAAATATGTACATTCAATATATTCGCCTCAAAATATACATCCTGCAGAATCTATTAAACTTTATGTATTGGTCTTTATTGCAAGCAGCTTGTTTTATATTAGTCAGGTAAAGAGGTATTGTCTGAATCCTGATATACATGCTAAAAGGCACAACTTCCTTAAGTTTAGTCCATGAGTGTAATTTTCAAAATAAACATATTAATAATTTTAATATTTTGTTACTTAGCATGTTACTCTTATATTGCCTCTCTAGAATTTGAAGTTAATAAGTTGATAATTGTTTTGATAAAATAGGTTGACTTGTCATCCTGAAGTTTATCTTTTCTAATTTTCTATGTGACATTTTGGTGATGATGCTGGTTAGATTAGGGAAGACAAATTGAAAATCACCGAGGGGCTGTGAACTGACTCCAGTGCTGTGTCAAAGATTTCCCTCCAAGTATTCATTGTCCCTATACGACGATAAAGCCACTCTTCACAGAGTAGGACTTGAAGCTGCGAGAGACCACTTTCTAGATGCTGAGGGAAACCTTAACACAAGATGCAACAAAATGTGCCAGCTGTGGATCACGGTTTTTTAGAGAAGGAGCTATGTAACAAAATATTCAATATCAATTAACAGAGATATTGATAATTTGCACATTTTTTTACTCAGCATATTTCTCTTATAGCCTCCCATCAAAGTTAATGAGTTGATAATTGCTTTGATAAAATAAATTGTCATCCTCATGTCTGTCTTTCCTCATTTTTTTCTAAATATGTGATAATTTATAACCTTTTATTTAGATATATACATCTGCCTATTACTCAATGCACATTAACTCAAGGTAATAGGACCAAATCCAAATAAATAAATAGTGAGTTTGGATTTGGTCTTTTTACCATGTGTTTATAATCTATAATCCAAATAGTACCTTATTAACACACATTAACTATTATTCAATATGAGAATTTGAAACTATTATTCAATAGGTTTCAAATCCCAATCAGTTTATTTACAGTAATACCTCTTGAATTCAACCGACTATTATTTCAAAACTTTTAAAAATTCAAACACATTTTCTAAACCCAACCATTTCCCTTTCAAAAATTACCATATTTACTACAAAAATAAAATTATAGTTAGTTGTAGTAAACACAAGACCAAATCCAAATAAATAGTGTGCGACGTTTCGGTAACAGTGCTGTTACTGAAACGTCACACACTATTTATTTATTTAGATTTGGTCTTGTGTTTACTACAACTAACTATAATTTTCGTAAGATAGAATCCTCTGATGTATAAGTTGCAACAACACATGAAAACTCCGAGGATAAGTTTCTTTATTTCATAAATGATATCTCGAGCTTTCGGGTATCGTAAACTCTTCGACAGGAGTGTATATAAGATGAAATGAATCAATTTTTAGCTATTATTTATATATGGTATGCTATTTACATATTTTAAGATGTGCAACATTTTTTAATAATAGCTAAAAATTGTGATTCATTTAGTCTTATACACTCCTGCCGAAGGGTCTACGATACCCGAAAGCTCGAGATATCATTTGTGAAATAAAGAAACTTAACCTCGGAGTTTTCATGTGTTGTTGTAACTATAATTTTATTTTTGAATCCCAATCAGCCTATTTACTTTAACCAGCTATTATAATTCAACACAAACACACAAGGTGACCAAATCTCCAAAATATGGTGGGACATTTCGGTAACAGCGTTCTTACCATCATCAGACAAAAGTACTAAATAATAATGGTGACCTTACAGAAATGTCCCACACTATTCATTTATTTGGATGTGTTTCTAATCTATTATATTCAAATTGTACTTAACCACAATTCAACACAGACTTTAATTCAAGCATAATAGATTCTCAAGGTACAACAACTGGAATCTTTGCATAAGGTGATAATAAACAACAACGCAAGGTAACAACACCAAATCCTAATAAAAAAATTAGAGGTGAAATTTCAGTAACAGTGCTGTAGCCAAAACACCACTATCTAATTTACCCATTTGGTCTTGTTACCTTGTGATCCTCAGCCAGAATCCTAATTGTATCCCATCTTCTGATTGAGCAACTGAGCAGTGTTAATGGCAGAGTGCCATCTATTGGGGGAATATATCTATATATATAAAAATCAATGCTTGTATGTTTGTTTGTTTGTATGTCCGGTATACAAATTCGCAGTAGTTCACTAATTCAAACCAAAATTTCCATACATAGGTAAAGAAATACGGGGAAGACGATAAGCCATTTTAAAAATATATATAAATCAATTATTAAAACTATATATTCAAATTATTCTACTTAGCTCACGAACAGCGCCTTCTATCAAAGATTAGATTGAATTATGCTGATGCAAACAAATAGATAATGCTAATAACAAACAATTATAAAAAAAATCTTATCTAAATATATATCACTCGGGTAGATATGCACACGGGTCAATCCCGGGGCGAAGCCCGGGTCACCCGTCTAGTATATATATAAATTACACACACCCACCTAAAATACAAGTATCATAATGTTCCTCAACATTTTTCATGAAATTGACGTTAGGTATCGTCAATCCTAATTTCCACCCATACATACAGATGGTGTTGAGTCTGGAAGGTGGCAGAAATATTGGCCATCGAAGTGAAAGGTTGACATCATGGGGGTATTTTAAGGACCAGACATTGAATGCAACATTGAGGGAGTCATTTTGTTAAAAAACACTTATATGACAAATTCATAAAAATTTCATGAGCGTTCCTTAAATTTTAATGAACAAAAACAAGAAGACAACAACATTATTTTAATGCTAAGAATATTGCAGAGAGCATTGCAGGTGAGAAAGAGGAGATGAGGTGGTAAAATTTAATGTGTATATGCAAATGAGTAATACTGATGACAAAGAACCTTCTATAAGAATAAATACCAATGAATGGTAAACTGATCCCATTCAGAAATGTTCTGGCATAAACTCAATGTTTAGTTGATATTTAGATGGTCCTTTGCCATCGATAATGCTTGGTTGTATAAAAGATGAATAAGCTTCTTTTTGTAAATAATATAACTATGCCAATAAGTAGGGATGGTAGTGAAGGTGAATAACACTAGCACTAGAGGTTTTTGGTTTCAAGCATACTATAAATATAAGCTCAAAAAGCATCTAATGAGGAAGCTGCACAGGCCATCTCAAGCCATTGAAGATAGAAAATAATAACAAAATTTATCCCACTTGCCCAAAATGTAGTTTGGTACCTGCAGCTCCAGAACACATTTTGGCTTGCATTAGATGCACTAAACAGGACCTTTGGGAGAGGCCGCTGCTCATCATAAAACAGCTCGAGGAGCATGAACTCATGGAATTCGTGTAATATTTACACAAGGGGATAAGAAACAACACATGTGGTGACCTTCCAGTAAAAGGCAGTCACTAACCACCTATCATGTCCCGTACAACATGCACTTGGCATGGGTAAATTATAAAATAAAATAAAACTACACTGCACTGATGAAAGCCAGAAACTGCAGTTGAACTCGCTACAACAAAATCATTTGGAACCAAGATTTTCTGTTGCCATTATAACCATGTTGTCATATTAGATTAAAAAAAAAAAAAAAAAAAAAAACACCAACCACTAAAATTTAATACCAGATGTTTTGGGACCCACTGTCAGCCAGTAATGGGTCACCAAAATGTTGGGCTGTAAATTGATGTCCTTTACCATGTGGTAGTTATAATCACAATAATGATAATTGGAACCACGGGACTATAGGATGTACCTGGATGAGGAAGTGATCATAGAGGATGACCGGCCAATTATGATAATTGGAACCACAGGACTATAGGATGTACCTGGATGAGGAAGTGATCATAGAGGATGACCGGCCAATTATGATAATTGAAACCACAGGACTATAGGATGTACCTGGATGAGGAAGTGATCATAGAGGATGACCGGCCAATTATGATAATTGGAACCACAGGACTATAGGATGTACCTGGATGAGGAAGTGATCATAGAGGATGACCAACCAATTATGATAATTGGAACCACAGGACTATAGGATGTACCTGGATGAGGAAGTGATCATAGAGGATGACCGGCCAATTATGATAATTGGAACTACAGGACTATAGGATGTACCTGGATGAGGAAGTGATCATAGAGGATGACCGGCCAATTATGATAATTGGAACTACAGGACTATAGGATGTACCTGGATGAGGAAGTGATCATAGAGGATGACTGGCCAATTATGATAATTGAAACCACAAGACTATAGGATGTACCTGGATGAGGAGTTGATCATAGAGGATGACCGGCCAATTATGATAGATGGAACCACAGGACTATAGGATGTACCTGGATGAGGAAGTGATCATAGAGGATGACCGGCCAATTATGATAATTGGAACAACAGGACTATAGGATGTACCTGGATGAGGAAGTGATCATAGAGGATGACCGGCCAATTATGATAATTGGAACAACAGGACTATAGGATGTACCTGGATGAGGAAGTGATCATAGAGGATGACCGGCCAATTATGATAATTGGAACAACAGGACTATAGGATGTACCTGGATGAGGAAGTGATCATAGAGGATGACCGGCCAATTATGATAATTGGAACAACAGGACTATAGGATGTACCTGGATGAGGAAGTGATCATAGAGGATGACCGGCCAATTATGATAATTGGAACAACAGGACTATAGGATGTACCTGGATGAGGAAGTGATCATAGAGGATGACCGGCCAATTATGATAATGGGAACAACAGGACTATAGGATGTACCTGGATGAGGAAGTGATCATAGAGGATGACCGGCCAATTATGATAATTGGAACCACAGGACTATAGGATGTACCTGGATGAGGAAGTGATCATAGAGGATGACCAGCCAATTATGATAATTGGAACCACAGGACTATAGGATGTACCTGGATGAGGAAGTGATCATAGAGGATGACCGGCCAATTATGATAATTGGAACATCAGGACTATAGGATGTACCTGGATGAGGAAGTGATCATAGAGGATGACCGGCCAATTATGATAATTGGAACAACAGGACTATAGGATGTACCTGGATGAGGAAGTGATCATAGAGGATGACCGGCCAATTATGATAATTGGAACAACAGGACTATAGGATGTACCTGGATGAGGAAGTGATCATAGAGGATGACCGGCCAATTATGATAATTGGAACAACAGGACTATAGGATGTACCTGGATGAGGAAGTGATCATAGAGGATGACCGGCCAATTATGATAATTGGAACCACAGGACTATAGGATGTACCTGGATGAGGAAGTGATCATAGAGGATGACCGGCCAATTATGATAATTGGAACCACAGGACTATAGGATGTACCTGGATGAGGAAGTGATCATAGAGGATGACCGGCCAATTATGATAATTGGAACAACAGGACTATAGGATGTACCTGGATGAGGAAGTGATCATAGAGGATGACCGGCCAATTATGATAATTGGAACAACAGGACTATAGGATGTACCTGGATGAGGAAGTGATCATAGAGGATGACCGGCCAATTATGATAATTGGAACAACAGGACTATAGGATGTACCTGGATGAGGAAGTGATCATAGAGGATGACCGGCCAATTATGATAATTGGAACAACAGGACTATAGGATGTACCTGGATGAGGAAGTGATCATAGAGGATGACCGGCCAATTATGATAATTGGAACAACAGGACTATAGGATGTACCTGGATGAGGAAGTGATCATAGAGGATGACCGGCCAATTATGATAATTGGAACCACAGGACTATAGGATGTACCTGGATGAGGAAGTGATCATAGAGGATGACCGGCCAATTATGATAATTGGAACCACAGGACTATAGGATGTACCTGGATGAGGAAGTGATCATAGAGGATGACCGGCCAATTATGATAATTGGAACAACAGGACTATAGGATGTACCTGGATGAGGAAGTGATCATAGAGGATGACCGGCCAATTATGATAATTGGAACAACAGGACTATAGGATGTACCTGGATGAGGAAGTGATCATAGAGGATGACCGGCCAATTATGATAATTGGAACAACAGGACTATAGGATGTACCTGGATGAGGAAGTGATCATAGAGGATGACCGGCCAATTATGATAATTGGAACAACAGGACTATAGGATGTACCTGGATGAGGAAGTGATCATAGAGGATGACCGGCCAATTATGATAATTGGAACAACAGAACTATAGGATGTACCTGGATGAGGAAGTGATCATAGAGGATGACCAGCCAATTATGATAATTGGAACAACAGGACTATAGGATGTACCTGGATGAGGAAGTGATCATAGAGGATGACCGGCCCAGAGAAGAGGACAGGCAAGTAGAGGCAGTAGGCCAGGATGTCCACAAGATCCACCACTGCCAGGTACCGGTAAGTGCCGTTCTCTAGCCGGTCCAGAGCAAAGCTGAGGCAGCGGGCTGAGAGCCAGGACAATCCCACGTCAAATAGGAACTGTGGGACCTCCGCTTCAGGCAGGATCACTTTCTACAACACACATCAACTTACTGCTCTGCCTTGAGTACAGTAGAACTCCCTGACATCTAGACCAAAGTGTCTTCTAAAGAGTTAATGGAGAGTTGATAATTGGTAAAAATGGTAATTTTGGTCATTAAAAACTCTCCTTTTAAGAGAAGTGTCCTCTCATGGAGGTTCAACTGCAAGTACAGAAGACAAAATGGCAATTCATATTTTTCAAAAGATTCAGCCCGATGACAGGGGTAGACCCATTGCTCCTGGACTTTGTTAGTTATATAGATTTGCATACTGTGTTTGAAAGTATGCCCTTGCTCTGCAACATTTCATTTCCACATTCTGTTAAAATTTATGACATATTAACATTTTCATATTGTATGTTTGTAGGTTTCAATAAGTAGTAAAATAAGGAAGCTCATATACAATACAACATTTAAATTGATCAAAATATAGGTAGCTTTTGGATAAGCCTATTCTCAACTTATTGTAAAACTGTAGTTTCTCTGATTTTGATTAAATAAAAAATTACAGCGTAATCTTCATTTTTGGATATTACATATGGGCATCATTAGCATAGCATATTTTTGAGACACACTTTTGCAAAATAATGTTTCTTGGCCGGTTGGTGATTGTAAGAGCATGGGCCAAGCTGAAACTATCAACTGAAAAAGTAGGTACTGCAATGTATTACTTCAATCTATGACGCTCTGCCAACTAGCTTCTGAGTCAATCTACAGGATAGAGCCATAACTTGCTGAGGAGTAATGAAACAAAGCATTGAAACATCCCTGCTTCAGATGTGACAGCACACAGATAACAGTTAGGAAGTGCAAGAAGCAGTTGTCAGTTGGCTTCGCGACGGGAGAGTGGTATTTTTGTGGTTGTTTTTTATCCCCGTGTGTAAAGATTACACGAATTCCATGAGTTCATGATCTCATGGAGTGGGGTGTAGGTGTGAAGCTTTCGTTGATCATGGCACCATGATCCAGGCACACTTTGGTGAAAGTCTGACTTTGCCTGTAATTTGAGGCTGTTCCTAACATGGAAGCCTTTGCTGCTGACTCTAACATGAGCACAGACACAGCTCCTCCATATCCCTGGAGTGGAACCATTGCTGAGGTCCATCAACCGGGTCAGTTGAACTCAGGATTTTTAAAGAGTGGTATGATGCCAGCATTAAAAAACTGGTTTCCAGGATGCAAAAGTAATTGATCGTCAAGGCGATTATGTTGAAAAATAGTCAAATGTTCAACCTTCAACAATAAACACAAAGTTGTAAATAAATTACATTTTTCATGAATAAAAATATAGGAGACTTTTCAATACAACCTTGTATTTTTCGAAATGATAAGATACAATTTGAGCTATAGATTAGAATACAAGATAATAAGACCAAATCCAAATAAATAAATAGTGGGTGATGTTTCGGTAACAGTGTTGTTACCATCTTCAGACAAAAGTACTGAATGATCAGTCACCTTCCTGTAGTGTCTGTCCCCTGGGAGTAATCACCAAGAGATGGAACAAAATGTTGAAGTAAATGAGGGTTAGATGGATTCTACTTGATCACAACAGGAGGAATCAAACACAATCTATACATCTAGTCTCATTAAAAATTGTTACACTTTTTAAAAAATACACATTTATGGTATCAGGTCAGGTAAGATGAGAGTGATACAAAAATAGAAAATTTAATAATAAAGAAAAGAAAAAAAACATCTCCTTATTGTACAACTGAAAGTTGTGATGACTGGCGCCATCTATCAGAATAAATATCAACTATTCGTTGATTTTTATATATTCCAGAATTGGCCATCAAGAAAAGCTAACCACATACACATTTCGGGCTGTTGGCCCTCTTCAGCATGGTGCAAGCTTTATCTGAACGACCGAAAAACTGGTCCTTTAGGCATTCTGAAAAAATCATGGAACAGGTAGTTAAAAAAAGTTAATAATAAAGGTTATAAGAACAAATCCATAAATTGGCATGACATGTTACCATCTTCAGACTTATGTTTCTAATCTAAAACCCAAATATTGCAAACCTATCAAAACTTGATTATAAAAAGAATGCTGTACACTTTTGAGAAGGACATTCTTTTTCCTTTCTTACAAAATGCCTGTCTTGCTTTCTTTGTTCTGTTTAAAATATTCTGTGTATTATTAAACATTACTTACCTATAATGCCACACGTAGGCATTTTAAATATAAATTAACTATTTTTACAACAGACCACATAATCCTAGGGTAACAAGAAAAATCTAAATTAATAAAATATGTGATATTTTGGTAACGGTATTGTTATTATCACCAGACAAAAAAGTACTGAATGAGGAAAAACCTCTCTTCATGATTATTGATAAGAAAAAAAGGCATCGTTACTGTTACTTTGAATTGAGTGAATGTGTATATATGTGTATATATAAATATATTATTTTTTTTTTTTTGTTCACTTCTTTATCTCTTTCTTACTTTGCTTTTTGGATCCTGCAGCCGAGTCTTTTGTAAGACTTTGGGTCTTAATGGGGGCTTTGGTTGTTATGTTGTATATGTGTATGTGTATGTATATATCATACCGGATTTTCCTGGAAAATCTCTTAAAGATTTCTTGAAAAAGACATGGCCCACCTGTGCTGTGTGAGCAGAAGAGCTTAAATTGACTTGTTCCATATGTAAATACCTGTTTCTTTCCTCTTTTCGCTCTCCACTTCTCCCATCCATATTTCCAAAATTTTTTATTTTTATTCTTCTTATTTTTTTTTATTCTTTCTTATAATCTGTATATAATCTTTCTCCATTTTTTTATTTCCCACTTTCATAGGTTTCTCCGTCTTGTAACCCCAAGGAGAATCCTCTGTAAGACCTGTGTGTCTTAATAAAGGCTTTTGTGTGTGTGTATGTGTATGTATATATCATACTTACATAATCTTTCTTTTTCTTCTTCTGTATATTCCCCACTTTCACAGGCTTATCTCTCTTGTAATCTCGGGGTGAATCCTCTATAAGACCAGTGTGTCTTAATAAAGGCTTGTGTGTGATTATTGATAAGAATAAAAATGTTATCATACTGTAGTATCTCCAGAGAAGATGTTAGCTACCCACCTTGAGGGTGAAGTAAGGAGAGAGACTGAGCAGGGTGACGATGGTGATGGCCAGGCCCAGACACAGAGGCCGGCTGCCGGTGCGATGGGCCGCCACCATGAGGAGCACGGCCCCGTAGAAGATGCCACAGGCCATGAGCCCCAGGTTGAGGGCCAGGAAGGCCGTGCTGAGAGCTACGTACACCAGAGGGACTGCCTGCACACAAACACCTTCTTACACCTATCACACCTTACATGGGGGAAAAACTGATATCTCAAATCTTGTCAGAAATTTTAAGCAAATTATTTTCATATTATATTATGATGCACTAGCGCGCCATCTGTTATCAAAATTCGAAACTATTTTAATGGCGTAAGATTCTTTTTGATATTAAACAATTTCTACTGCCCTTACTGCAATGGAAAAATTAATGAGAGGGCCTGGCTCATCAGTGGTGAACCCTCTCAGCGGTTTCGCCAGTTTAATCTACCATTACTGAGAGGGTTCACCACTGATGAGCCAGGCCCTCCATTAATTTTTCCATTGCAGTAAGGGCAGTAGAAATTGTTTAATATCAAAAAGAATCTTACGCCTTTAAAATAGTTTCGAATATTATACTATACCGTTTTAAATTATATAAATTGAACTCATGGAATTGGTGTAATCTTTACACAAGGGGATAAGAAACAACAACAACACATTTTATAAATACAGAAGAACCTCTCTATTAAGGACACTTAGTTTCCAAGCTAAAGTGTCTTTTAGGGAGAGGTGTCCTCTCATGGAGGTTTTACTGTATGAGCAATTGAAGGATTCCAAATAATTTCAGATATATCTTCTTATATAAAAAAGTCAATGTCTGTTTTGCGATAAACTCAAAAACTACTGGAGCAAACTACTGGTACCAAATTTTGCATGTCGCTTTTTATAAACCTGAGGAAAATTTTCGTCTACAATTTGATTAGTATTTTTGGCTATTTATTTTTTTCATTTGAAAAACTATTTTTTTTACGCAGAGTAAATACGAGGTGAAATAACAACACCAGGACAATTAAGCAACCAATGATTTTTTTATGCATTTTTCTTTCAAGTTGCTTGCGTACTTTTTTTTGAAATATCTTTTTATACGAGTGTTACTTTTTTTTTTTACAAAAGTATTGAGTATTGAAAGAGAGATTTATATTACTAAGTTACGGTAAGTGCACACAATGCAATTTAAAAAAAACTTTACAAAATACTGTATGTAAATAATGACTTTCGTAATTTTTATTAATTTTTGTTCTGGCCTTTATTTTTTTCTCTTTAAAAAAAAAAAGGGTTTGAAATGCAGTCGCAGTCATTAGCAAACACACATGTTTGCCTAATTTCCATGTGCTCTTTTATTTTAATGGAAAATATTTACATGCCAGTAATTTGGATTATTTTTTTTTATAAACCTATTTTTTCTTATTCTTACTGAGAAGATGGGCATCGCAGTCAAGATCCATCGCAGTCACTCACTCAACTCAGGCAATTTCAAGGGTTAATGCGCTGGGGCGGGTACCTCAGGGGTTAGGTGGAAAAGCTGCCATCTATTTAAACTATATTGATTTTGAAACAATTAAATGGATTGCAAAAAATAATTAAATCAAATACCTCCTAAACACTAATATAATACAATTTTTGCCATCACACACACTTTTTGCCTGTGGTTTATGTGTTACTTCTGTATTGCTATTGATGTACTTTCAGTATGAAGGAAATTGTACTCTGGGCAATTCTCGGGCGAAGCCGGGTCATTCGTCTAATTATTTATAAACTGCGCCTTTTTTAGAATTTCTAGAGCCTCTCTATGAGCATTTTCAGCCAAAAGTTTACTCTTTAATAATAAATAATACAATTGCAGTCGAGGTAGCGGCAGATAGTAAGGACGCACACAGGGATCCAGCGGCAAAACCCATGAGGAGTAGGCCAGAGAGGAAAGTCTGAAGACAACCCTAGGGAGAACCAGTGGAGGACAGCCTCAGAAGAGATCTGCCTCCTGATCATCAAATGCAGGGGATTTTATATTCGTCTGAGTGGGACGGGAAAGTGACCCTCAGTCTCCCTGAAACATCCATTAACACTTTCGACCTGAGGGACGTGCGTCCTTTCCGATTTTGCATCAAGCTCGAAGGACCCGAATTCGCGTCCTCGATTTTCAAAATTAAATATAAAATCACCGGCAGCCGACACGAATTCGCGTCCACCGGGATCTTGTCCCATAACTTCTTGTCTATCTATCAGTGGGTTGGGGGGATGTCAGCTGACCTAATGTACCTGTAATACTTCATGTGAGACCGCTGTTCCAGCAGTTCCTATTGCTTGTCTATGCAATTGTGGATTCGCCCGTCCTCAAAGTGTTAATAGAAGGTAGGACCATGTGATCAACTCGGCCACCTGATCATTCTAGCCAACTCTCCCACCCTCTACGTTGTGGGTAGGAGCACAAGTAGGGAACTTTCCTGTGCGAGTCTGGAGCCATGCAGGGAAATGTTGCTGACTAATAGGACACTGGCACTTCTTCATTCCATGGAGCAACCCACCACATATATCTCTACAAGATCCATTTTCTACAGTGGTATTATATGTGTGACAGATAAATAATGATAATAATCATTATTACTTTTGATAAATAAATAATGGAACATTGCAAGAATTCTTATACGAAGGTGTGTTCAAAAGGTATCGCGACTTTTGTGTTTTTTCAAAAATTATTTATTTATTCATGAATACCTATTTTGGCCCCTTCAAAGTAATCCCCATGAGATATTATACACTTGTGCCAACGGTTTTTCCAATCTTCGAAGCACTTCAAAAAATCATTTTTTAAAATCTTTTTCAGCTCCTCCTTCGATGCCGTCTTTATCTCGTCAAGCGTAGCATAACGTCGTCCTTTCATGGGCCTCTTCAGTTTAGAGAACAAGAAAAAGTCACAGGGGGCCAGATCTGGGGAATACAGTGGCTGCGGCATCATTAGTATGTTGTTTTTGGCCAAAAAGTCGCGCACAAGCAACGATGTGTGAGCAGGGGCGTTATCGTGGTGCAAAAGCCAATTTTTGTTCTTCCACAAATCCGGGCGTTTCTGGCGGTTTGCTTCGCGCAATTGCGCATAACTTGCAGGTAATATTCCTTATTGACCGTTCTACCCTGTGGCAAGAACTCATGATGCACCACGTCCCTGCAATCGAAGAAAACTGTCAGCAAAACTTTCACATTTGACCGAACTTAGCGCGCTTTTTTCGGTCTTGGTTCGTGCGGCAGCTTCGATTGAGATGATTGAGCTTTGGTTTCCACGTCATAACCATAAACCCAAGCTTCGTCATCAGTTATGACCCTCTGGAGCAAATTTGGGTCGTCGCGGACAGAGTCCAACATCTCATTAGCAATGTTCATGGGATGCTGTTTTGGTCACAATTGAGCAATTTTGGTACGAATTTCGCGGCGACCCGTCTCATGCCCAAATCATTGATAAAAATCGAATGGCACGAGCCAATCGATATGTTTAGGTCCTCAGCAACTTCTCTAACGGTGATTCGACGATTGGCCAATATCATTTTCTCCACTTCATTAATTTTTTGTCTGTTATTGAAGTGCTCGGGCGTCCGGCACGCTCTTCGTCGTTCACATCTTCTCGGCCTTCTTAGAACATTTTGTACCACCGATAAACGTTGCTTCGGTCCAAGGTAGCTTCTCCAT
The DNA here is from genome assembly GCA_030710605.1 of Cordylochernes scorpioides. Classification (NCBI taxonomy): domain Eukaryota; kingdom Metazoa; phylum Arthropoda; class Arachnida; order Pseudoscorpiones; family Chernetidae; genus Cordylochernes; species Cordylochernes scorpioides. The sequence continues at coordinate 37,968,657 of CP092885.1, read as the reverse complement.
ATGCCACAGTCAACATTCGGAATGCATCCGCGCACTTAATTTCGTTTTTCACACAAAATTTGATACAGGTTCTTTGATCCATTTTTTTTAATAGGTAAAAATCGAAGACGATCCAAAACACCTGCAAGCAAAGCAGCTGTCAACAATTAAGTGAACATTCAAAATGGCCGAGCTTGTCGGCATAAGTGAGAGACATGAGTACCAAGATAAAGCCACAAAAAGATCGAAATTTGAATATATGTAACCTGCGAAAATTCAAAAGTCTCAATACTTTTTGAACACACCTGGTATATACAGTAGAACCTCTCTGTAAAGGACATCTAGTTGCAGAGCCAAAGTATCCTTTAGGGAGAGGTGTCCTCTTACTGGAGAGCTACTATCTAGTAAAAATGGTCATTTTGGGGATTAAAATTGTCCTTTGTAGAGAGGTGTCCTCTAGCAGGAGTGTCACTCATGGAGGTTCTACTGTAAATATATTTTTGTAATTGACAAGTAATGATAACGAATAAGTATATGGGACATTTCTGTGCCAATATTGCTTCCCTTTTCAGATTGGAGGGTACTGGTTAAACTCACTAGGCATGTTGTATAATTGAATACTGCAGAAGGCTTCCATTGGAATAAATACAAACTGAGCATCAGTATATTGTACCACAAACCTTTTCTTGATACACCATGAAAGGCTAACCAAGTACATACACAGTGTGCCAAATAATTTTTAAGAATGGGTTTGTAAAATGAAACAGAAACAAGCTAATTCAATTTCTACTATTTTTTTATTCAAAATAATCCCCTCCGGATTCAATACAAATGTTACAACGATTTAATAAGGAATTAAATGCCTCTTGCAGGCCACTTTGAGGAATCGCCTCCAAAGTGCTCGTCGCAGCTGTCTGGATGGTCGAGATATCATAAAAAAAAAACAACCTTTTAACTTCAAATTTATTTTTGGGAATAAATAAAAGTCACATGGTGCTAAATCAGGCGAATACGGAGGATGATTCAACACACAGACGTTATTTTTGGCCAAAAAGCGACGAACAATGAGTGAGGAGTGACTCGGTGCATTATCATGCAGCAAACACCAACTGTCTTCATCGCGATATTCTGGACGAATGCGACGAATTCTGGCAATCAAACGTTTCAAAACGTTTACATAATACTCTCCAGTAATGGTTTGTCCAGCGGGAACAAATTCTTTGTGTATAATACCTCTACTATCGAAAAAGGTAATCAGCATTGTTTTGATTTTTGATGGCACTTTTCGCGTTCTTTTGGCTTGTGGAGAGTTTTTTTGACTTCCATTCGGCACTTTGGCGCTTTGTCTTTGGGTCATACTGAAAACACCATGTTTCATCACCCGTAACAATTGATTTCAGGAAGTTTGAATCATTTTCATAGGCAGAAATGATGTCCCTGCAATGTGCAATTCTCAATGATTTCTGCTCGCCCGTTAAAGTGTGTGGAACAAATTTTGCACAGACTTTAGTTTTACCCAAATCTTCATGCAGAATGGTTCGAATCGTTTCTTTGTTGATGTGTAAAACCTCTGCCATCATTCTCAGGGATGCACTGCGATTGTTTGCAACAAATTCTCGCACTTTTTCTATACTTTATGGTGTCTTCGAAGAACTTGGTCGTCCAGTAAGCTTATCATTTTCTAGCGTATTTCTTCCATCCGAAAAACGTTTGTGCCAAATGAAAACATTTGATTTACTCAAACATAACGTACCATAAACTTGCTTCTTCAAAATATATGTTTCCGATGCACTTCTACCAAGTTTTGCATTAAATTTAATGACCGCTCTCTGTTCCATCTCAGAATTCCGACGAACAAAAATTTTTACTTTTCAAAAATCCCCTGTATGGTTTTAAAGAGTTAACCAAAATGGCTGAAACAAAGCCACGCGCTAGATAAGGCTTCGAATATATACGCATGCGCAATTTCATAACTGGCTCTGCTATTGGCTTTTATCTAGCGCGAGTCTTAAAAATTATTTGCCACACTGTGTATTTCAGGCTGTACCTTAATCATCAACCAAGGTGCAATAGAATTCCAAGGTCCATTTATTCTGAAAGATGGAAGATTACACAAGCTATATGAGCAACATTTGGTCACATGGTCAGACGTTACTTTTTTTTCTTTTTAAATTTACCATCCAATACATTATTCCATTGTGTAAATTGTAGGTAATGTTTCGGTTAAACAACATTGTTACTATTTTCACAATAATGTACTGAATGTGAAAAATATCATAGCATAGCCTTAAATAGTTGGTACTAGTGCTAGAAGTTGACTAAACAAGAAAAGAAAAATGAAGAAAGCACAGAGATAAGAAAATAATCATATTTTTATTCTCAGAAAAACTATCAGTATTTTATTTTTCTATCATTATTTACTTAACTAATGATGGTACTGACTTGTTATGTCAACACGCAAGAAAAATATAATTTTTTTAGAATTCCGGAATATGAGAAAAAGAATGGCAAGAAACAAAGGCTTATTGGCAGGCCAGCAACTGGCCAATTGGAGAACGTGAGGTCACCTGGTGTTGACGGCAGCCTTTAACACTAGTTGGTATTGAGTTTGGACCTTTCTTTCTTTTGTTTGTTCTGCTTTTGTTACATCTTTACAATTTTGTTTTCTAGCTTAACTAAATTGAATCAGAATCCTCTTTGTTTCTATGTGTGACCATTTTCACACTGCACTAATGCAAAAATATTTAATACCATGATGCGATATTTTCTCATTCAGTAGTTTTATCTGAAGATGGTAACAGCATTGTTAACAAAACATTACATAGAATATATTTGGTGGGTTTGGTGTTGTGATTCTATATAAACAAAGTTATACCTTGTCTGCTGCTGGGAGTTACAGAAGCTTTACACACAGTTTACATATTTGTGGTTTAAGAGAGCCAGGGTAGCCCAAGTTAGACTGACATGGGTGACTAGCCAGTACATCTGCAGGATAGACTACAGAAGGGACCACCTACCCTAGGTAGGAGAGCCAGGGTAGCCCAGGTTAGACTGACATGGGCGACTTAGCCAGTACATCTGCAGGATAGACTACAGAAGGGACCACCTACCCTAGGTAGGAGAGCCAGGGTAGCCCAGGTTAGACTGACATGGGTGACTTAGCCAGTACATCTGCAGGATAGACTACAGAAGGGACCACCTACCCTAGGTAGGAGAGCCAGGGTAGCCCAGGTTAGACTGACATGGGTGACTTAGCCAGTACATCTGCAGGATAGACTACAGAAGGGACCACCTACCCTAGGTAGGAGAGCCAGGGTAGCCCAGGTTAGACTGACATGGGTGACTTAGCCAGTACATCTGCAGGATAGACTACAGAAGGGACCACCTACCCTAGGTAGGAGAGCCAGGGTAGCCCAGGTTAGACTGACATGGGTGACTTAGCCAGTACATCTGCAGGATAGACTAGAGAAGGGACCACCTACCCTAGGTAGGAGAGCCAGGGTAGCCCAGGTTAGACTGACATGGGTGACTTAGCCAGTACATCTGCAGGATAGACTACAGAAGGGACCACCTACCCTAGGTAGGAGAGCCAGGGTAGCCCAGGTTAGACTGACATGGGTGACTTAGCCAGTACATCTGCAGGATAGACTACAGAAGGGACCACCTACCCTAGGTAGGAGAGCCAGGGTAGCCCAGGTTAGACTGACATGGGTGACTTAGCCAGTACATCTGCAGGATAGACTACAGAAGGGACCACCTACCCTAGGTAGGAGAGCCAGGGTAGCCCAGGTTAGACTGACATGGGTGACTTAGCCAGTACATCTGCAGGATAGACTACAGAAGGGACCACCTACCCTAGGTAGGAGAGCCAGGGTAGCCCAGGTTAGACTGACATGGGTGACTTAGCCAGTACATCTGCAGGATAGACTACAGAAGGGACCACCTACCCTAGGTAGGAGAGCCAGGGTAGCCCAGGTTAGACTGACATGGGTGACTTAGCCAGTACATCTGCAGGATAGACTACAGAAGGGACCACCTACCCTAGGTAGGAGAGCCAGGGTAGCCCAGGTTAGACTGACATGGGTGACTTAGCCAGTACATCTGCAGGATAGACTAGAGAAGGGACCACCTACCCTAGGTAGGAGAGCCAGGGTAGCCCAGGTTAGACTGACATGGGTGACTAGCCAAGGCCAGTACATCTGCAGGGCGGACTTGAAGGACCCCCATTCTGAGTCTGAGATATCCTGCACCACAAAGATAAAATAAAGTGATACAATTCAACACTGGACACATCTCAAGTCCCAAGCTTACTACAGACAGCATCAGGATTTTACTAGCATGCACCAGGTGCAAAAACATTTGTACCAACATCTCCTCAATTCTATCCAAGTTACAAAACTGAATATTTGAGACAACCTAGGGAAGCTTCTGAAGACATCAACTAATGGAGTGGTCTGATATTCCCATATTGTTCGAATAAAAAATAAAAACATATATTTTGTGAAAAAGGCATCTCCTTATCGTGCAACTGAAAGTTGCTGATGGCTTGCGCCATCTATCAGAATAAATATCATTTAAAAAAAACAAATATTTTTCACATATATATATATTATTTCTTTTTTTTTTTTACCTACCCCAAGTATACACATGGTACTTGGATATCTACCGCAGTAAATGATTGGTCAGGGAACAGCAGTCCTTGATTTTCCAGACTTAAGTCTGGTCATTTACAGATAATGACCTTCCAGAATGGTTGTGAAGTTTCTCACTATAGTGTAATTCTCAACCAGAAACCCCAAAGCACATCATAGACTGCATTGGTTCAACCATTGACTTGACACTTTAATATGATGGAGTAGAGATTAGGAAAGAAGAAGACACATGGTACAGGCCATATGACCATGGTGGTTAAAGAATTAAGATTACCTTTTACTGATAGTACACCAAATGCCTGCCTATACATGATGTAGAAGCATTTTTAATAAGCTTTTACAAGGTATGAAAGTTTCATTTGATTCAACCAAAAAATAATAATAATAAAATTGAAAGCAGCAGGATTCAATCTTCGATTGTCAAAACTTAACTGTGTATACCAGCAGCCCCCGGTGAAGTTTCCATATAGCACATCTATATATATAAAAATCAATGTTTGTATGTTTGTTTGTTTGTATGTCCGGTATACAAATTCGCAGTAGTTCACTAATTCAAACCAAAATTTCCATACATAGGTAAAAAAATATGGGGAAGACGATAGGCTATTTTAAAAAATATATAAATCAATTATTAAAACTATATATTCAAATTATTCTACTTAGCTCACGAACAGCACCCTCTATCAACAATTAAATTATGCTGATGCAAACAAATAGATAATGCTAATAACAAACAATTATAAAAAAAAATCTTATCTAAATATATATCACTCGGGTAGATATGCACACGGGTCAATCCCGGGGTGAAGCCCGGGTCACCCGTCTAGTTACCTATATAGCCATCCTTCCCATAAAATACACAAAGTAGCTTCACTACCAAAATACAACAGCTAGAGAAGCTTTTCTCAACCTTTTTTTAACTCTCAGACTGGTAAAATTTGCAAAATAATTGAGCCTAACAATATTTTCTTTTTTTTTTACAAAAACTACTAAATATTAAAAAATTGTTCACAAGTTAGTTTTTAAATCAAAATCTTGGATTTGATCTCTTTTGCAGCCTGCAAATCTTATCTTCTAAGTAATAAAAATAAGGCATCAATGTAAAAAATACAGAACAAAATTCTATTAAAATTCTTTTTATAATAGGAATTTTTTTTAATAGACAGGAAAAAAATCTCTGAAGACAGGTCAAGACCAGTGATTGAAAATCCTTACTTTAGAGCATTTTTGTTCAAAAAGTACTCTGTATCTAGGGTTGGTTTCATAGTAGTCTGAAGACTTAACAAAATGTCACATACATAGATAGGGTAACAAGAACAAATTAATATTTTTTCATTTTTGGTCTTGTTATGTTTTTAACTAATAATCCAAATTTTGTACCTTATCAATGTCACATATATAGAATACTTTTTTGGTGTGTAAACCTATGAATTTTATCTAGAATACAAATTGTTCATTTTTATCTATCCTCCTCATGCATTTCCATATCTGAAACAAAGGTCGGCCATCATGAAACACCTAATTCCACACCATTCATTATCAAATCTATCTTTCTTGGTCTACCTCTCTCTTCATTCTTTAAGGTGTATCACTCCAGCATCAGAGAACATCCATTTCCTTTCCACTTCATTTAGAAGTCTCCATTAAATCTCCTTCTATCTGTCCATTAGCTCTAGAGAAGCACATTGTCTTTAGACTGTAATTATATTTATTTATACTGGATCATATTAAAGAAATAAATGGAAGAGAGCATAAAGAGACAGGTTAGTGCTACTACATAGTGGTGTGATGCCTGCCAATTATGACACCACATAGATCTCTTCTAGAACAACCTGAAGTCACAGTTCTGGTCATTGTCCAGGCCTTCTTCATGGGAGAAACTTTTTTAGAGATTCCTTGGCTTTTAAGTTGGAAATGATTTACATACACTACTGTATATAAGAAATTCAAACTTTTTTTGACACATATTTCTTTTTAAAATAAAATAATTTTAACAATTTAAACTAGTGTAACCACTGGGAATGTTCACTACTGATGAGGCAGGCCTCATTTTATCATTGCAGTGAGGGCAATATATTCTATATACAGTTACCGAGCGTCATTCTTCGTCGCCTCTGTCACGGTTTGCTTTTTTTTTTTTTGGAATGGCGCCCTCCTATTGGTCGGCTACGATCACGCCACCTTTGCCCCCCCATTTTTGTAACTATTGTGTTGGAGCGGGTCGCTCCTTAAATAAATGCATATATTAGTTAATAACCAAATGGAATCCTCTCTTTCTTTTTCCCAGTAAGAGACGCCTACGGAAGCCAACAGTACATAGACAGATAAAGCACATAGGCTATAGTTATTAACTAACATATGCATTTATTTAAGGCGCCAAATTATAATTGTAACAAATAGTATTTGAATAAAAACATTCAATCGGGTAAAACACGGGCGTTGCCCGGGTCATTCGGCTAGTATATTTTTAAAAGAAACAATACATCGTCAAAAAGAGTTAAAATTTCACAGGTCTACAAAAAAAACCTTTTTTTTTTGCACAAGAGAACCTGATGGTGTTTCTAGTGTAACTTTTCATGCTGAACTCAAAAATCTAATCAGAAATTTCCCATCACCCATGGTTTTTGCCTGATGGTCTTTTTTTAGTATTGGGATAAATACAGTAATAAATGCTTGTATATATGAATATATATGCCATAATAAATGAAACTGCTTTTGAAAAAGATAGAATATGAAAGATACGGTTGGAAAATATGCAGCGATTTGAAAGTCGTTGCTCTCTTGCGTGGATTACAGCTTGGATATACAAAATTTGGTTGTTTTCTGTGTGAGTGGGATAGCAGAGATAGGGAAAGGCATTACATCAGAAAAATCTGGCCAAACCGTAAAATCTTTACTCCAGGATATAAAAATATTGCAAATCTACCCCTGATCGATTCAGAAAATATTTACTTGCCACCATTACATATTAAACTGGGATTAATGAAGAACTTTGTCAAGGCAATGGATCGAAATGCCAGTGGATTTGCCTACCTAAAACAAAAATTTTCTAGTATAAGTGAAGCGGAGATTAAAGAAGGCATTTTCGTTGGACCTCAGATTCGAGAATTGCAGCAGGATGGAAATTTTCAAAATAGTTTGAATGAAGTTGAAGCAGCAGCATGGAATTCCTTTAGAAAGGTTTGCAAAATCTTCTTAGGAAGTGTCAAGGTTGAAAATTACCGAGACATAGTTAATGATCTGTTGCTTTCCTACAAGGCACTGGGATGTAACATGTCCCTCAAGATCCATTTCCTGCATTCACATCTACATTTCTTTCCATACAATCTTCGCAGTTAGCGATGAGCATGGTGAGAGGTTTCATCAAGATATATCAAGCATGGAGAAGCGGTACCAAGGTAAATGGAGTCCCGCTATGCTTGCCGACTACGGCTGGACACTCAAGAGGGATCTACCACAAGCAAAGTATAGAAGAAAATCCACTGTCACTGCTTTTCAATAAATAAATATGTTTCGTTCATATATGCCTATATATTAACAATATTTCCAAATTTCAAGTAGGTGTATCTCAGAAATATTGCGTAATAGAAAAAAACTAATGGTATATTTGGATTCAGGACATGTAGATAAGATGCTATTTCTTTGTGGACAAAGAAAAATATTTTTTGATAAACCAGTGTAATGTAATAAGTGTTGTGCAAAACTGTATTTATCCCAATACTGAAAAAAGACCGTCACGCAAAAACCATAGGTGATGGGATATTTCTGATTAGATTTTTGAGTTCAGCATGAAAAGTTACACTAGAAACATAATCAGGTTCTCTTGTGCAAAAATCTTGTTGACCAGTGTTTCTTATTACAGATGGGGACATATTGATACACTACAGGAGAGATCCGTGTTAACAGGTAAACTCTTTTTCCTGGGAGTTCTACAGTTTTTCTCAAAAAGTGTTTGTAAGGGGGGTAGAAAAGTAAAATGAGGCTTTTAAAAATAAATTTTATTTAAGGCACCAAACTAGGGAAATGACAACTTCCACACATGTGTTAGAGAAGACAACCATGGGGGGGGGGGGGGGGGGGGATGAAGGGTTATCTGTCTTAGAGAAGGTGTTCGGAGATAACCTATCTGTGATAACCTGGGTGAAGGCCATCCCAATTTTGTGCTGTTTCCTGGAGAGGACATTTTGAAATGAAGCGACACTATATTCTCAAGTTGGTGGCTGCAAGTATTGCTCAGAGATTCCTTCTAAGGCCAGGCTGGTATTGTAGGGTCTTCTCCCAAATAATTCCATTATCTGAACCTTCCTCTACCTTTCCTCCAGCAATATCCACTCAGAGTGTCAGACAAGATGTCCAAACATGCTGGTTCTCAGCAGTCTCCACGAGCGATATTCCTCCATTTTTAGGACATCTTCATTGATTAGTCAGTCTATCAGTCCATGACATTACTGGGTGCCAGCACTACATCTCGAAGGCCTATAGCATTACCATTTCTAATAGTTCAGCTCTCAAGAGGCATATGTAAACACACTCCAAATGAATATTATGTTGAGTCACTTTTATTATCTCCAGGTTTTATTTTTGGACCATTATTATTTGAGATGGGGTTTGCTATTATCTTGACAGCTGTCAGGTAACAGGTTTTGGACTTTTTGTCTACACAGACATCGCAGAAAACTCAGATTTTTAAACAACAACAACAACAAAAAGCCTTTATTTAGGGTCACTGACCCTATACAGGATTCACCAGAGGTATGCATAAGAACAAAGCAGTGAGACAAAGGAAATAACGATATAGACAGAAGAAAAAGAAAAAAAAAAACAAGAAAGAGAAAGAGGGAAGCAAGAAAAACAACACAAAAAGAGTAGCAGTAAGAAAGTGAGGAGTGAGTGTCACTTGGCCTTCTTCTGAGATATGGACTTGTGGAAACCATAAAACGCCGTAGCAATATACTTATTCTGGGTCATATTGTCAATTATTGATGGAAGTGAAGCACAGAGTTGCCCAGTTTTGAGCATAAGGGTTCTTCTTTCTTCTTTCAGAGCAGAGCAATCAAAAATATAGTGAGTGATTTCAATTTTTAGTTTTGAATTACAGAAGGTACAAATCGGGTCCTCACCGCAGAGCATCTTGGTGTGGTTTTCTCTAAAAAAACTTGAAAGTAATCTAACTTGTGCGAGTAGTCTTACAACCGGGAAAGGAAGATTTTTAAACAAATTTGATCACAAACCTGTATTTAGTTCTAGAGACCCTTATATGGTACAATGCCCAAGTTACATCATGAGTTACCCCATGAAGGCTGACCACTGTATCAGAAATACATGATGATGAAGAGATTGGCAAAAGTGAATTGGTGGCTTCTACATCAGACTCCACATAGAACTACTGTAATTGTCCTTTATCATTCAGAATTTATAGTTGGGGATCTAAGTTGGCCACAGAACTTTCTACCACCCAGAACAATTTATCATCCTGTTGTGACTCTTTTGTTGTTAGCAGCCATCAACTTTAGTTGACTATATGGACAAACTAGCCGAATGACCCGGGCAACGCCCGTGTTTTAATTTAGACACGTGGACCTGTTGGATCATTAACGCCCGTGTTTTACCCGATTGAATGTTTTTATTCAAATACTATTTGTTACAATTATAAATTGACGCCTTAAATAAATGCATATATTAGTTAATAACTATAGCCTATGTGCTTTATCTGTCTATGTACTGTTGGCTTCCGTAGGCGTCTCTTACTGGGAAAAAGAAAGAGAGGATTCCATTTAGTTATTAACTAATATATGCATTTATTTAAGGAGCGACCCGCTCCAACACAATAGTTACAAAAACCAAAAAGCGAGTGGGGGGGAACAAAGTGTCTCGTGCAGTGGCGGCGCTATCATAGCGAACCAATAGGAGAGCGCCATTCCAAAAAAAAAAGCAAACGGTGACAGAGATGAAGAATGCATGACGCTTGTAACTGTATATAGAATATTCTCCAATTTGATCTGTTAATGACCACCATTCACAGCTCATCTATTGATCTTCTGGTAGTTTTCTTGACCTCTTCTAGCAGCTCATTGCAGGCACATTATTTTTCTCTATTTTGGGACAAACTTTCCTCTTGTGGTAAAAAGACTAGAAGGTTGTTTCTTATCTCCTTGTGTAAAGATTACATGAATTCCATGAGTTCATGCTCCTCGAGCATGAGACTAGAAGGTTCTAAACTGTTGGTGGCAGGAAACCTTTCTCTGGACAATAGAGTCCTTGGAAAGTTGAGGAAACAAGGAGTCAGAAAATTAGCTAGAAGAGAGGAAAAGCTACATTGACTCATGAAGAGGGGGTGGGATGTGCCAACATCACTGGTGGCAGCCAAGACGATCGGCTTCCCTTAAAAAGTTAAAATAAAAAACAAATGGTGATAGCAAAATGTCATTACTCAACACTTCCTGCAAAAAAAAAAAATGAAGATAGAATTCAAATAGGTAACAAGACCTAATCCAAATGTAGTGCAGTAGAACCTCCATGAGATGACACCCAGCCGAGCAATCTTCAATATCTTAAACAAAAAATTGAAATGGTTGTTCTAACATCCCACAAGAAGTATAAAAAAAAAAATTGTATGACAGTATGCCTCACTGTGTGAAGCTGCTTGTATAATACGTGCCAAAGGAGGACACACCAAGAATTGTTAAAAGCTGTGTATCTGAATAACTTATATCCTTTTATTAATTTCAATTAATTATTTTTAACATAACCATTATATAGCTCACCAATTTTCAGAAAATTTACAAAAGTACAGTAGAACCTCCATGAGAGGACACTCGTGCTAGAGGACACCTCTCTACAAAGGACAGTTTTCATTTTCAAAATTACCATTTAGCAACTCTCCGGTAAGAGGACACCTCTCTTTAAGGGACACTTTGGTTCTGCAATTAGGTGTCCTTTACAGGGAGGTTCTACTGTACTGCCATCTCTAACACAGAGTACAGCAAGGACAAAATGCCCTTTTAACTCTATTCACCTTTCTGCATTTTATCATTTGCAGGCCTTTTCCTATCCATTCCAATCCCAATTAACGGAGAATCCCTAATTGTACCTCCCAGTGTGTATAAAACTCCAGTCGAGGGCAGGCAACATCCTATTGGATGGCTAACACAAAAAGGGACCAAATGAAATCCGGGATAAGTTTTCAACTTCATTCTGGTAATGAAAAGGACACTCTCTTGTCCTTGGGGTGAGAAATCGCACCAAAGGTGGAAGAGCCATATTTATTTGGCCAGGGGCATATATGGAGGAAGACACTGGCAAACCACTTCTGCATCAAGCACTGCTAAGATGGACCAAATATCTACATATCTACATACTGCATCGACTCTTGTGTAGAATAATCAGAGCTGCAGATTTAGGTAGAGGATTGTGTCCAAAAAATTCCTACTTCAGACACATAATGAGGTCAAATGGTTTAGAAATGAAGTAACTCTGCCTTTGCTGGTCCCAACCCGGATGAAAAAGGAGGAGGGGGAGCAGTAATCTCTGTCACTGTTTGCTTTTTTTTTGGAATGGCGCTCTCCTATTGTTTGGCTACGATCACGCCACCTTTGCCCCCCCCATCATGCCCCCCCACTCGCTTCTTCGTTTTGTAACTATTGTGTTGGAGCGGGTCGCTCCTTATAACTAAATGGAATCCTCTCTTACTGGGAAAAAGAAAGCCAACAGTACATAGACAGATAAAGCACATAGGCTATAGTTATTAACTAATATATGCATTTATTTAAGGCACCAAATTATAATTGTAACAAATAGTATTTGAATAAAAACATTCAATCGGGTAAAACACGGGCGTTGCCCGGGTCATTCGGCTAGTGTCACTATATGAGCTGCGAGTGATGGCCACTAACAGATTGAATTGGAGAATATTTGTCCATAGTGTCACCAAAAGTTGACTTGACAGACACTAACATGATTAATGAACAATTTCTTAAAGATCTTCAGAGTACATACCCTGAAAATTTTCACTCTCTTTGGACTTGTAAATTTAAAATGATCAACCTTAATTTATATTTAATTATTCTATATACAGTTACGAGCGTCATGGCCTCTGTCACGGTTTGCTGGCGCCCTCCTATTGGTCGGCTACGATCACGCCACCTTTGCCCCCCCCCATCATTTGGTGCCGCCAATGCGCGAGACACCTCTGTCGCCGTTTGCCTTTGGTTCAGTGGTAGAATGCTCACCTGCCACGCGGGCGCCCCGGGTTCGATTCCCGGCCGATGCATTCTTTTTTTTACAATATTTAAAACTCATTTATATATTATAGTGGCGGGCGCCCTGGGTTCGATTCCCGGCCGATGCAATTTTTTTTACAATTTTTAAAACTTATTTATATATTATACAAGAATGACATCCACGGCGCCAATTTATAATTGTAACGAATAGTATTTTAATAAAAGCATTTAATCGGGTAAACCCCGGGCGTTGCCCGGGTCATTCGGCTAGTTATAATATAAACTTTAATTATACACACAAAACACAAATTCCTTGGAGCGTTTAATTAAATAAGTTGTGCAGTAATTTGATAATTAGACAACAAAGTTATTAGCAAAGGGTCACTATAAATTGTTTGTTTGGAATTGATCTTGCTACCTTATGATTCTTATCCAAATTGTTACCCAATACCTTTCTTTAATGCTAGCTGTGGCTTATAAACATAAATAGCTTGTCAGAAGTATAAGTAAAAAAAGTAATGTAGTAAAAAAAAAAAAGGTTTTAAAATAAAGAGATTCAACATCTGTTTGAATGGAGCAAACAAAGCAATCTAGGGAATGGGGCTGTCAAGTCTCCAACTCTATTCTCAAATTGGGTCGGGGGAAGGGTAGTCTAAATCGTTGTTTTTTTTACTGCTACGACTCGGGATTAAATCCTGCATTGGGAACTTTTTTCTAATTAAAAAAAAAAAATGCTCCAATAGCTCCTGATACTTGCAAAAGTCCAACCCCACCAGCGAGTGCAAGTAACCAAATGGGACTTTGGCACATTTGTAATTGAAAAAGTCGAACTGCTTTTCACATGTGTAGACATGTGGTGTGCTTCAAGTAAAAGCAGTCTCCAACTTCTTCCCACCATGATTATCATGGCCTGTACCACGTGTACTAGGGATAATTAAAAAAAAAAAATTCCCACATGGAGGGCGACAGGAGTTGAAAAGAGCTTCTAAAGGCAGAGGAATAAACCTACTATTAGGTCATATGGAAGGCAAGAGTAAAACCACAGCATTTCCCATGAAAATCCTTAAGGAATGGCTATAACCTTGGATTGATAAGGCAGACCTGTCTTAGAACTGATTCTCTCACTTGTAATAAAACATAACAAAAAAAGGAACACAAGCTGTGGATGGAAGCAAGTTGGTCCACTCCTCTACACTCCAGGACTCACCTTGGCTGAAGAGATGAAGGACCAGCCCTCCTCAAAATCCTCAGGATGGAGGAGGACAAAGTTTTCTGGACACAGCCGGGGATTGTGGTGTATTCTACATCAAGGAGGGAATATACTTCCTTATAATATCAGTGTGAATGATTAAATAAATATTGATTTTTATTACTAAATAAAGACATGGAAATAATTAAAATGAGCCCCACTATTGTAGCTGCTTATATTAATTGTGGAAGGCCACTTCACACATCACTTAAACATCATCACAACCATTATATCATTAATTGTTGAACCTGAGGAAGAGAATTGTTAATGTACTCAAAATGTCAAGAAAAACCATACACCACTTAAACACCATTATATGATCATAACCAGTGCTTTATTTTGGCTAACATATTGTAGTGGCTTATTGACCAGTAGAAAATATAAAGAAGTATTTTACCACTTGATTTTGAATAAATGTTTATTAAGATTTTGATTATTTTTATGTTCTAGAGAGAGATAATCTTTAAACTATAAAAATTTACATACTTGTTGACTGCTTTAAAATTTACATATTAAAGATTTTATATTATACAATTAATTTAAGAGATTTTTGGCTTAATTTGCATAAATAAAATTGAATTTAAGAAAATTATAAACAATCCAACACATATATTTTAAGAGTAAGGGGTACAATAATATAAATTCCTAATGAATATTTTCACTGGGAGAGAAATGATATTAGTACTTACTCATGCAGGCCTTGGAGAAACGGAAGAGTGCATAGCCAATAGCAGAGGCCCAGACAATCCAGTGGAGGCCATTTTCTTCTCTGGAGAGAGTCTGCTGCTTACCTAGCAAGTCCAATACTGGTTAATATATTTTCTGGAATACATCAATTTATTGATATTTATATAGAATTGGATTTATTGAAGTCCTTAATGAATATCACACATCTGTTGTAATGTGTGTGAGTTGTCTGAACAAACTCGCTACGACTTACAAGCTGAACTGACTGTTTATTCAATCTAGCAATCTTCTTATATACAAGATAGAGATAAAAAGGAAATAATTTACATAAGTTTAAAACAATTGACAAATGGAATAATTTTGCATAGCCAACAATAGGTAACAATTATAACACTTAACAAAGGTTATTTACATATCACAACATGTTTCCCCTCTGGTACAACAATTAAAGAATGTCACGAATCTAGACAACCATCAACAATCAGATCAGGCAAATCAAAAGGCGGTTGACATGCCTCCCCTCTGTTTAAAAACCAAATCTTTGTGGTTTTCTTAACTCTCTCCCAAACCTTGAAAACCGGGGCCTTCCGGATGGTTCTGGTGCAATCCCAGCGGATGTAGTCGCGCCTTCCCTCTGGTCAATATTGGTCTCTTCACTTGACCGCTGTATCGGGGCTGTGGATGACTCGCCCATCGTTGGACTGTAGCACTGCGGATGTTGAGCTTCTGGGGAGGCGGTAATTGGTTCTGAAGACAACTGGCTTTTTTCGTAGCCTCCATCCCTTGGCCTAATAAATTGTTGATTTCTTATCAACCTATTTCCCGATTGGTGCAACAAATTAAGCATAGCATTCCTTTGTGTCTTCGGAATCACTATGGCCGATCCTATACATAATAGATCACTCCATAAGTACAAACGGTGTCTGAAATCGAAAAATATTTTGGCATCTTCATCGACGTCTTTTTTGCATATAGGCCATCCCTCAATCACATAATCGATTACTTTAACCAAAGCAGGATCCTCTCGGGTATCTTTCTGCATCGCTACCAGTTTTTCGTCCGAGATATTAACACGTACCATCTTGACCATTCTTTTGTCTTCAAGAAAAGGCGTTGGTAGTTCGTCCATGGGGTGAGTATCCCTGGATAGGGTATCAGCCACAATCAAGTATTTTCCTGGTTTGTACTGCAATTTGAAGTCAAATGCTATAAGCTTCATTACTAATCTTTGTAGACGCGGTGATATATCACTCAGCGGTTTTTTGACTAGAGGCAATAAGGGCTGGTGATCCGTCTGGACAACGAAAGTGTGTCCTGACAATAGATATTCGAACTTTTTGCATCCATAATAAACACTCAATAACTCCTTCTCAATCTGAGAGTACTGTTTCTTCGAGTCGCTAAATGACGCGGATGCGAATGCTAGAGGTCGATCTTCCTGTAGCAGAGCAGCTCCCATTGCATCTTTGCTGGCATCACACCGCAAAATCAGCATCTTGCTTTTGTCAAAATGTGCCAACGAAGGAGCATTCCTCACGCATTCCTTAATATGATCGAATTCCCCATCCTGTTTAGGCCCCCAATGCCAGACAACATTCTTTCTTAAGATTCCTCTTATATTGGATGTGGACGCAGCTAAGTTTGGAATAAATTTTCCTAAGTAATTATAAAGACCCATGATTCTTTGCAGCGACTTTTTATCCTCTGGCCTTTTAAAGGTAATTAATTTATCAATCTTATTTGGCTCTGGATCAATTCCATTTTGTGATATCACATGGCCCAAGAAACGAACTTTCGTTAGACATATTTGAGCCTTTGTTAAATCAAATTTGATATTTTTTTCTTTTGCTTTTTCTAGAATTCCCTTTAATTTTTTATTGTGCTCTTGAATGGTATCCGCATATATCAGCAAATCGTCTACATATGTAATATTTTGAAAGCTATCCCTAAAGATATTCGTCATTTTCTCAACAAAAATTTGTGCCGATATTTTCAAACCAAATGGCAATCGGTTATATCTGAATTTGCCAAATGGCGTGGTCATCACCAACAGATCTCTGCATTCCTTTGCAACCGGAATATGCCAATAGGCTGATTTCACGTCTAACACGGTATAATACTTAGCTTTGGGTATCTCGTGCAATAGTTCAGCTGGAGCCGGAGTCTGGAAATGTCTTCCCACAAGAGCCTCATTTAATTTCCGAGGATCCAGGCATATTCTGATTTGACCAGATTTTTTTTTTACAACGACCATAGGATGAGACCACTCTGTTTCATGATATATTTTTGTTACGATTCCTTGCTTCACCATCTTTTCCAATTCAGACTGAACTTCGGCTCCGAGGCTTGTTGGGATGCGCCTGGGAGGGACTTGCACAGGAGAATATTCAGGCTTTGTGTAAATCTTACATTCCGAGTTGATTAATCCTACTCCTTGAAATACCTCGTGGTATTGTTCGAGGATTTTTTGAGTTTCAGAACACAATTTCATTTCATCCGTGTTTATATGATTGATTCGCCTCAAGATTTCAAGCTTCTCGCAAGTATCGCCCGTGATAAGTGTCTGCGCTTCTACATCGGCTACGATAAATTCAAACATTCCTTTCTTTTCACCATATTGGCATAGCACATTGCATTTGCCGACGATAGGTAATTCTGTATTTCCATATGCGAACGCCTTTAATGACGTGGGTCTGATTTCTGGTCTTGATGGCCATTGGTTTATTACTTTATGAGGAAGCACATTTATCTGTGCGCCAGTGTCCAAATGTACCGTGGTCTTCTTGCCATTAATTATTATTACCGCGGACCACTTGTCCGACCGAACAGTCTTTACAGCAACCTCATTAAGATTTATCTCGTCACAGGATTCTTCAGCTTCACTTTCCGCTAAGAGATTTCTTATACGTTTTGTTCGGCAAACTACTGAGAAATGATTGGTTTTTCCGCATGCATTACATTTCTTCCCATATGCTGGACACTTTCCATACTTGTGTCGTTGTCCACACCACTTACATGGTTCTATTATTCTTTCTCTTCTCGGGTTTATACCGCTTGGTCCTGCTTCTGCATTTTCCATTCGAATTGTATCTTTCACCCAATTACGTTTTTCAATTTTTTCAATCATTTTTTGCTCATTCAACGATGCTACTTGTGAACATGTTGACTCGGAGATCACAGCTATCGAAATTGCCCTTGGTAGTGTCAACTGTGGATCTTCTAACAATTTTCTTTTCACTTCTCGGTCAAGTATTCCAATTATAAGGCGATCCCTTATGAGAGATTCTGTTAAATTCTCGAATTCACATTCTTGTGCCAGATGCTTTAATTCTGTGACGAATTCCATGATTCCCTGCTTTTCCTTTTGTACACAGGTAAAAAATGCATTTCTCCTTTGAATCGTATTTTTGAAGGGCTTAAAATGGTTCGTAAGCATATCAAGCATTTCCTTTACATTTGGGTAGGTATCATTTTCACTTATGTGAAATGTTTTGTATATCATCACTGTTTTCTCACCAGCAATATGCTTCAAAATTGCTCGCTGACGCACCAGCGGCATGCTTTCTAAATTTACCGCTATTGCAAAAATTTCAAACGACTCTCTCCAGGTTTCCCATTTTTTCTCGTTGCTGTACGGGACAAATTCCGCCGGCGGCTTGATTCCTTCCATTCTACTCAATGTTGAATTAATCTGTTTTAATTCGATACTTTTGTCGACTGCGCCATGTTGTAATGTGTGTGAGTTGTCTGAACAAACTCGCTACGACTTACAAGCTGAACTGACTGTTTATTCAATCTAGCAATCTTCTTATATACAAGATAGAGATAAAAAGGAAATAATTTACATAAGTTTAAAACAATTGACAAATGGAATAATTTTGCATAGCCAACAATAGGTAACAATTATAACACTTAACAAAGGTTATTTACATATCACAACAACATCAACCTTTATCTCTTATTTCAATGACCAGCTATTGCTCTATTTTCAAAAGTAAAAAAACTATTACAGTAGAACCTCCCTGTCAAGGACACCTAAGTGTCCTTTATGGAGAGGTGTTCTCTTACCATAGAGTTGTTACATAGTAAAAATGGGTGTTTTTGACAATGAAAACTGTCCTTTGTAGAGAGGTGTCTTCTAGCTGGAGTGTCATCTCGTGGAGGTTCTACTGTATTATTATTTAGTCAGAAACAAAAAAAAATCATTAATAATAGGAAAGTAGAAAAATGAATTTGTACTGGGATCAATGGCTAAATTAAAAGTATATCTTAATTCCTTGTGCCATCTTATGATATTCACTAATTATGTTTAATCAAAATATCAACAATTTTGGTTGAGATTTATTCTGATAAATGGTTCAAGCCATGAGTTGCATGATCACACCCCCTCCCTACACACTTACTGATGTCTTCACAATACATTCCTTGATATGGGCAACAGTTGGTTACTGTGAAACATCAAATTAAGGTTGATTAATTAATGTAAATTTATTCTGAGAGATGAGCCATCAGCAACTTCCAGGAACATAATGAGGAGATGGTCATTTGAGCTGTTCCCTTCCTAGGTTCTGTTTATCACAACAACTGGTGAAACTATACAGTAGAACCTCCCTATAAACCCCTTGTTGCATTGGCAGTCTTTAAGGAGAGGTGTTCTCTCATTAGTAAAAGTTTTTATTATTATTACTAGCCAAATGACCCGGGCAACGCCCGTGTTTTACCCGATTGAATGTTTTGATTCAAATACTATTTGTTACAATTATAAATTGGCGCCTTAAATAAATGCATATGTTAGTTAATAACTATAGCCTATGTGCTTTATCTGTCTATGTACTGTTGGCTTCCGTAGGCGTCTCTTACTGGGAAAAAGAAAGAGAGGATTCCATTTGGTTATTAACTAATATATGCATTTATTTAAGGAGCGACCCGCTCCAACACAATAGTTACAAAAACGAAAAAGCGAGTGGGGGGGCATGATGGGGGGGCAAAGGTGGCGTGATCGTAGCCAACCAATAGGAGGGCGCCATTTAAAAAAAAAAAAAGCAAACGGTGACAGAGACGAAAACTGATTAAGAGATGAAGAATTGATGACGCTCGTAACTGTATATAGAATTATTCCATTGTATACAAGGTCATGGAGATTAAATACATAGATCAAATTCACAATCTAGGTAGGGTTGGAATATAGGTCCTGTCTTGAGGTTCCCATATATTTCAAGAGGTAGTCTGGTGAGGTCTCTTTGGTTGGGGGGGGGGGGGGGGGGGGGGGGGGCAAAGTCTGACTGTTATGTGGTGGATACTTTTTAGTAAAAAGTGGTGCTAATTAGTAAAAATGGTTAATCTTGGCAATGAAAACTACCCTTTGTAGAGAGGTGTCCTCTTATAGAGGTTCTAATGTAGTATTATGGCATTCAGTTTTATAAAAGATTCTCATAAAAAAATACAAAAAGAGAATAAAAAGATCATATCTAAATGAAAAAAATGTGTTTGATGTTTAAATGCTGTTACCGAAATATCACACAAATTTATTATTTGGATGTGGTCTTGTTACATTGTGTCCAATAGTGTACCATATGGTACAAAAATAAGAGACAAAATGGCAACAACTTCCTGACTGCTACCAGACATGAGGTGGATGTGGGGAACATATTTAGCTCTAAGTCTGCACTGATATCTTTTTTTTGCTTATCCCTAGTACATGTGGTACAGGCCATGATAATCATGGTGGGTAGAAGTTGGCAACTGCTTATACTGTAAGTGCACCTGCACCACATGTCTACACATGTGAAAAGCAGTTCGACTTTTCACTTATAAATGTGTCAGAGCCCCGTGGGGTTGGAATTTTGCAAGAATCGGGGGCGATGGAGCATTTTTTTTTTTTAATCAGAAAAAAAGTGCCCAATGTGGGAATTGAACCTGGGGTTGTTGTGGTTGAAAACCAAAGGTTTAGACCATCCTTCCACTGACCCCCTGCACTGATATAGATTTGGTGCCTAGGCAGTGGCAGGGTGTGGGGAGACTACTTGAAGATGTTCAAGGCTATTAATAAAGGATGAATATCTACAATTAGAGGGTCGGTGGAAGGATGGTCAAACTGTGGGTTTTTGACCACTATGACCCGGGTTCAATTCCTGTATTGGGAACTTTTTTCTGATAAAAAAAAAAAAATGCTCCAATGGCCCCCGATTCTTGCAAAAGTCCAAACCCACCAACGAGTGCAAATAACCAAATGGGGCTCTGGCACATTTGTAAGTGCAAAGTTGAACTGCTTTTCACATTGGTAGACATGTGGTGCACTTACAATAAAAGCAGTCGCCTACTTCTTCTACCCACCATGATTATCATGGCCTGTACCACGTGTACTAGGGATAAGCAAGAAGAAGATATCTACAATTAGTCAATTGGATATGAAAATTGATAAAAGCACAATTTGGATTATATAAGACCTAATCCAAATAAAGTAATAGTGTGTGACGTTTCGGTAACAACACTGTTACCATCATCAGACAGAATGAGGAAAAAATATCACAGCAAAAAAGATAACAGTACTATTTAAGAACATGCTGCAATATTTTTCTTATTTTTTCTTTTGTCTGATGATGGTAACAACGCTTTTACCAAAATGTCACACACTATTAATTTATTTAGATTAGGTCTTATTTTCTTATGGATATGAAAAAGAATTGGGAAGACATCAGTACTGTACCTTCTCAGTGATTTTCCCAATACTTGATTGCTATACAACTATTGGATAAAAAACTTTCAATAAAAATTAAGTATCCTTTATTGTGAAAACAAAGTCACTCTTCTACTTGCTATTCAAAGATTAAGGGAATATTTGGTCTATAGAAATTAAATACAGTAGAGCTTTGATAATTCAAATGTCTTTAATTTGAATATTTATCCCTAGAATTTCCATTTTTAATTTGAATTTTTGGATAATTTGAATTTGTTTTGGTCCCTTGAGCTTCGAATTATCCAAGTTGGACTGTATTTGATTTTTATTAACAGTTTACATTTCCTCCCAAATTTTTATAAAACCTTTAACAACCCAAATATACTTTTCACATGTGTAGACATGTGGTTATAGTAAAAGCAGTCGCATACTTCTACCCACCATGATTATCATGGCTTGTACCACGTGTACTAGGGATATAAAAAAAAAAAAAACTAAAAATATCTTCTTAAATTTTATAATAGTTTGCAATTACAAAAAGAACTATGGGGTATAATCTTATTTCACATTACTAAATATATATTTTTAAATGACACACAATTTGATATATAATTAAAAAGGCATATATTGGATCAAAATATCATTTATTTTACCAATATTTCATTTGGCTGAACGCCAACCTTTATCAAGGTGTTATAACATATTTAATGTGTATTTAATATGTTATAACACCTTGATAAAGGTTGGTGTCAGCCAACTGAAATATTGGTAAAAATAAATTATATTTTGATCCAATATATGCCTTTTTAATTAAAAATTTATTTATGGATTGCTCTATTTTCAAAACAATTTGATATTGATAATCAAATTGTGGTTTATCATATCAGTTAAGAAATTATATAATTGAAAATGTCAGAAGAACAATGTTTCTGAAGAAATAAAGGATTTATCTAAAATAATTAATTCAACCTCTTAATTTTATATTTCTGTGTATTGCTTTGATAGAAAGTTTTATAGAATACTTTCCAAATAAAATGTCATCCGATATTTGTTCATTATTGCTCTATTTTTAATAAAACTAAATTTACATATGTAATGTATTTTTGTGCACCGTTCGGCTTATATATTTTTGCCAAGTCTAAATTATTTTACTTAGACATCTCAATTGGAAATGGAATATAGTACGATATGGACGTTTATATATGACAACTGGTTACTAATAATATAATTTTTATAAAGGTTAAATTTTAAAATGTTGAATATTTATATAATACCTTGACTAACTCGCATTTTAGGCATTCCAATATTTTATATAAATATACTCTTTTAGTATTTTGTAACTATATAAATATATGCAAAAGCATCTTTTAATTTTACCGGGAGAATAGTGAAAAGTTTTCTGGGAAAAACAAACACATTTCTCCTGGTGTTGCCAGACTTTTAAAATACTTTTTAAAACGAAAAACTGAAACAAAAAGAAATGTGATTTAAAGTTTATAATTTGAATAATTTTTACCAATAATATTTAGGAGTCATATAGGAACAAAATTTTTAAATTCTGTAGTAATTGAATAACTTTTGGAAGGATTCTCTAATCACATTTTTAAATAAAATTTTAACACACTAAATTAAATAAAATACCTAGCAAAGATTAAGGCTTATTTTTCCTTTTTCATATTAACAGCGTATTTATGCAAATTTGGCCTTAAATACCCATTTCTTGATTTTTCAGGAAGCCTCTAGGACCAACAGCCCATGGCCAACATATGTAGTTACCTTTTCTTCATTTATCAAGAAAATAGGTTGGTCAAATATCATGAAACAAGTTAAATGGTCAGTATATAACTTTTTTGCTTTATTAATGCAATTATTAATGAAAATGTGCATCTATGAGACTCAAATCCTAACAGGTATGAGACTATAATCCTTCCCCAACAGTCCAATTCTCATTTTGAAAAGAAAATCTTGTCTTGAAGTCACAAATGCAAGAAAGCATACTGCTATTATTTTTCTTGAAGCACATGCAATTATTTTATCGATAATATTCATTTTTTTCTGATAACTTTTACTTAATGTCATAGGGTGAAAATATATTGGTATTTCTCTCTCTCTCCAGCTCCAGCTATTTTGTGAAGTACAAGGCTGATACCATCTCCTGTGGGGCGGGGATCGGCTACGCCCATTACCCGCCTCATCAGCTAGAGCGCGCGCTGGGCACTGGACTCGGCACAGCTGCAGGCCAATCCTGTTGCCAGCTGGCTGCGCGGTGGACATCTACCGTGGATGTGCCCGCTCTCTCCCATGGGCTGACCTGCGTCGCAACTGTTTCTCGGGGCACAACATCGCCTTACGACTGGCCCTCCACGTCCTACCACATCCTGACCATCCTGCCTCGAGGCGTGCCAACTGTGCCATTTATGGGTCCAGCGATGTCGCTGACCTACAGATACTGGGGTTGCCAAGCCAGGCGACCCCTCTCGGGAGGTGTTCTCCTCTTGTGAAGATTGCCTGGATCTACAGGCCTGTTTTTTCAGTGTCGGCCTTCATCCCGAGGAAGTGAAACTACCAAGTTTGGCGAAGGATACCGTCTTAAAGTACCTTATTGGTCTTGAGTTGGGTAACGCCAGCCATATAAAACGAACTGCCCACACTGTGGGAAAGAACTCTTGCAGTCCACTGGTGGCGGAGGCTTTTCCGCAGTGGGCGCCACCAATTAAAACTGTATATTATATATATCTTTATTATATATCTATATTATAAAATATCTATAATATCTTTATTTTAAATTTTTTATTCATTATTTTTGCATTTAACCTTATATAATCTTATATGAACGATGTAATAAAGGAGTTTCAATCTCAATCTCTCTCTCTCTAGAATTCACAGTAAAGCATTGGCAATGGAAGCCTTCAAGGCTGGTATAGAATGAAAGAAAATGTTATTGTCGTTTGGCCTTGGAATCCATGGTGTTGCAACTCACATGCCCTAAAAATATTTTTAAAATATTTTTATTATTGTATTATCTTTTCACTGTTTTACGAGAGAATCTGTTTATATTTTCTTCGTAGTGCCTGTGTTGGGGCACGTTTTTGTAACCATACCCCAACAGAAGATGTATGTATGATCAACGTCAAATGGATATATGGCTTCCCTCCCACATAGACTTATAGACCACCTTTTTGCCCAGAAACCTAGACTCTTGATGACACCAGACTTCCATGCCGAAAGCTGATGCCTGGTAGAGAAGAAGACACCAGTGACATCCAGGGACATCCGCGCTGGAAGCTGTTGTTCCATATGTACATATATTCCCCTCACCAAAAATTTAGGTAAAGGTGACAAGAAGAAATGGAGAAGGAAGATTTCTAAAAGACTAAGCCTTATAAATATCCTTCCCGAAAAAAGGAAGCATCACATTACAGTCCAGGTAAAAGGGGCCTGGGTCGATTTTTAGCCAAGACGGGGGGCGATATATATACCGTCCCGAGAAAAGGGAGGATAGTATTTCAATCCATGTGGATGGGGGGCCTGGGGTCTGAAATTTTACACTAGTGCCGTGGCTGTTTCTCTCTTTAGATTTTTTTTTTTGTTTTGGTAATACTATATGTTCTATTTTGATGGGAGAGGCCTGGGGCGTCTATGAAATTGTATACTGGAGCCGTTGGCCATTTTGATTGGTGTTTCTTTCGGCGAATGAAAATGCCAGCCAATAGAAACTTTGGCGCGGCCAGCGAATGAAAACGGAGAGAGACAAGAATAAAAGAGGGTTTCTTTGCCAAAAGGCAGATTCAATCTGAGTCGCTCAGTGAGAGGACAGTCTTCAGTCGGGAGACCAGACCTTTGCCGGCACTTTCGAGAAAAGGTAAGCCATTTGTCATTATGACTTAGCGCCCCCCCCTTTTTGTGTAGTAACCAACCTAGATTTCGCATGGGCCCTAAAGGGCTTTAAGTAACTTCAGGTCACCTCTATCTAGATTACTATGTAAATAGCATATCTCGTCAGTATAGACATGTTCCCAAATTTTAATTTATTTAAATAAATATCTAGAGAAATTTTCTTGTTTCCTCTCATACATATTTCATTCCTTTTGCTTTATGGTACTACCCCCACACCTTAATTTCACAAATTGTACTAAATATAGAACTACCGACTCTGTTGGAATAGAGTTGTGTACTATATCTTTGCTGTGATATATTGACACAGCAACAGTTGCAAAATACGACTTTATTAGGGCTACTTTGAGGGTATCTATCTGTCAGGTTTTAGTAATGTTTGTACTTTTATGTGTTTCAGTGCGTTATTCCATCATATTTACCATTATACCATATTTTCTGATTCCTCGGGCTATTGTTACGCTGTTAGGAGGGTACGGCATGATGCAAACAGATTTGTATGTTTGACTATTGTTTGTGTTATTTGGGCTATAAAAATGCCTTAATATGAATCTATTTACAGTTGATCTGTAGAAATTATAGAGATCTGTTGCTATAATTTTCCTCTATGAAATAGCTCCCAGCGTCTTCAGTGGGTTGCTAAACCTCCAGAAGGAGTCTTTTATAGATTGTCCAATTTAATAACGATTTCATGGGTTGTCTGATGAAATTGTATACTAGTGTCGTGGCTGTTTCCATCTTTAGACCTTTGTTCTGACAATATTATATGCTCGATCCCTGCTTTAGCTCAACTCTTAATCAATTACAGAGTTTCCCCCTTTTTTTTTAAATTTTATTTATCCTGTTTGCACAAATTGCATTACATGTGATGATGTAAAGACATATGTCGATAGTGCATCATTGACAGCTGTGCTTCTATTATACAACATTAAGGTCTTGCTGCGGGTTATATACATGGGGTTGTTGGCCTAAATTGCTATATATATATATACTTAAGTAAGGAAACTTTAATAAGTCACATCGTGTATCCTCCCTTTTCATCTATCCAAACCGGGAACGCAACAATGTCGCCCGCCGCGGGGCTCGAATTTAGTATATGTTTCATCCCCTATACTTTAGAAATATATACCTAATGAAAAGCCATACTATTTTTAAGTATTGGTGAAGTAGTCCACGCATCCTGAGATTAACAGTCTATTATAAATCGTGGATTTTAATTTATGCTTTCCGTTTCACTGGCATTTTATCAGGCAATGAAAGTTATGTTGAGGCGGTGTATACCGCATCACTCACCGCGGTCATTTACGATTCACATTGTTTGTGACAAAGCCTTAACAATTTATTGATTACATTTTTATTTTTATTTTTTTAAAATTATTTTACACAGTATGAGAAATGAGGTTGGATTGCCATGGTTCAAATTTAGAACGGTTGTTGTATTCCAATTGATTACACACAGCGCTCAACGTTAATTATACTTTAATTAACTATAAGGTAAAGGGAATATATATAGATTAAAAGTAAACACACATGGAGAGAAGGAATGGCGTGGCAACGCCGCAGGTAGGGTTACATCATCGGCAGGAAGTGAGTCAGCTCTAGGGTTGCCGAGTAGCCAACCGTCCGCCGCCAGGGCTCCAGCAATCTCCTCCCTCGAAGTGACCTCCTATTCATGGATCACTTCGCCGCTTAAGAGTCTCGAACGATGAAGTTTGTGCAGGTTTCTCCCCAGTGGCTTGGTCAAAATGTCCGCTAGGTTTCTTCCACTTATTTACTTCAGTACTGAGAAGTTCAATTGAGTTCTGAGCATCTCTCTGGTTCCTTAGGATCATTGGATGAGATCGAGTAGGAGAAGGCTTTACAGTATCTTCATTATGGCTGTCCTCTTCTGTAGGTATCACGTATTCTTGATCCAATAAAGACACTGGATACTCTTCAATCTCCCGTTGAGTCCCATAGCTGTAGTGTTCAACTGATGGAAGCATCTCCCGGTTGCTGTCGTTCCTCGATACATCACTCTCTTTGAAGACACAGTCCCGAGATTCCACCACTTTCTTCATCTCAGGAATCCACACTCTGTAGCCACGTCCTCTGAGTGCATATCCAACAAGGTTACCTTTGACAGCTCTCCTTTCGAGTTTGGATTTACGGACTTGTCTTGGAATATGGACAAATACTTGACAGCCAATAGCTCTTATGTGTTTAAGACTAGGCTTGTTCCCTGTCCACAGTTCATATGGCGTGCTTTCACCATTGTGATTGTTGAGAACTCTGTTTCTGACATAGGCTGCGGTGTAAGTCAGCTCCGCCCAGGAAGCCTTTGGCAGACCACTTCCAGATATAGTGCTCCTGACAAGATCTAGGAGTGTCCTATTCATTCTTTCTGCCACACCATTCTGTTGGGGTGTATACGTCATAGTGCGTTCATGAACTATTCCAACGCTCGTGCAGAAAGTGTCCCATTCTTTGGAACAAAATTCCAAGCCATTATCCGTACGTATCCGTTTTAGTTTCCGGCTGGTTTGTTTCTCAGATTCTTGAATCCATTCTTTGACTTTTCCCAGGGTTTCGCCTTTGTTTTTCAGGAAAAATACACTTGCATATCTCGTAGATTCATCAATGATGGTTAAGACGTACTTGGCTCCTCCCCAGCTCAATACGTCGAGTGGACCCATCAAGTCCGCATGCACCAAGTCCAACGGCATGATTTCTTTTTCCTCCTTGTGTGAGTGTTGAAGGAATGGCAGACGGTAAGACTTGCCGATCAAGCAGTCTTCGCACTTTTCTGGCTTTGCCGGGCTGCAATCAAGTCCTCTTACGCTTTGGTTCTTGGCCATCTTTGCTATCGTATATGCATTTACATGCATCAGCCTTTTGTGCCAAAGTTCCAGTGTAAGCTCTTCCTTGCATTCAGATACAAGAGAAACACGATCATTCTGATCTATCGGAGAGGATGGAGTAGTCTGGACGTAGTAAAGTCTACCCAACTTCTTTCCCTCTATCAAGAGTTTACCTTTCATGTCCATAATGTGGCAACCACTCTTGTTGAAGACAACTTTTCTACCGTTTTCTATCATTTGGTGTACAGACAGAACACTGTGACGCATATCTGGAACATACAAGGTGTTCTGGGCAACCATTTTTCTGGCATCTCCCTTGTGTCCAACAATATTGGCACTGACAGTACCGATACCACATACTTCTATAGAAGAACCATTCGCAATAGTGATGGAACTCATATTGCTTGTGCACTCTTTCAGACATGTGAAGTAATCTCTCTTGGGAGTCATATGGTGCGTCGCTCCAGAATCTATGATCCAGGTCTCGGCGGTAGCTCCAAACAAAGTGTTGCACATTGCCGACATATTTACGCCTTTGTTTTGGTCAAACCTCTTTGGTCTTTGTTCATTCTTTCCTTTCTTCCTGCATTCCCTTGCATAGTGGCCTTTACCTCCACATTTGAAACAAACAACCTTTGCTTTAAATTGTTTTTCTGTTTCAATGGGCTTCGAAGAGGCATTAACGACCATGGCACCCACATCTTTTGGTAGATTAGACGAACGCCTTTCTGCTTCTGCCAACAGCCGTCTTTTAACTGTGGCGGTCGTGAAGTCTGAATCAGGCAAGTTACATATGGTTGAGACAACGGTGTCCCAATCCTCTGGTAATCCACCCAAAAGAACCATAGCCAAATCGCCATCATCAATTTTGTCGCCAATTTGGGCCAGTTCGTTTACAATGTAGTTTATCTTCCCCATATACCCTTCCATATTGCTGTGCTGAGTCAACCTTTCGCCATATAACTGCCTTCTTAGTTGTACGGCTCGATATCTACTATCCTTTGGTGAGTATAATTTTTCCAATTCCTCCCAGACCTCTTTCGGAGTATTCAAATGTTGAACATGCAATTGTTGTTCATCATTAATCCCGAGGCAAATTTTTGCAAACGCCTTACCCTCCCGCGACAAAAAAAGTTTTGTTGCAACAAGGTCACTAGGGTCAGGCTTAGCCTCTCCTGGATTGATCAAACTCCACAAATCGTTTTCGATTAGAACGAGTTTCATCTGGAAGCTCCAGCTGGAGTAATTAGCACCATTTAATTTTGTAATTGTTGTGTTTGCCATTTTACAAAATATTTGGTAAGTAGAAAAAAAAGGATGTTCCAAGTAATCAAAGGAAATTTTGTTACTCACGTTTTAGGCTTCGCGCTTCTTCAGTCTGACGTTTTAATCCTTGCGCTTCTTCAGTCTGACGTTTTAATCCTTGCGCTTCTTCAGTCTCATAATCTTTGTTGTATTCCAATTGATTACACACAGCGCTCAACGTTAATTATACTTTAATTAACTATAAGGTAAAGGGAATATATATAGATTAAAAGTAAACACACATGGAGAGAAGGAATGGCGTGGCAACGCCGCAGGTAGGGTTACATCATCGGCAGGAAGTGAGTCAGCTCTAGGGTTGCCGAGTAGCCAACCGTCCGCCGCCAGGGCTCCAGCAACGGTGATCAGTGTTTTACAGTAGTCTACTGAAATGACTTAGCATTTTTTTTTTCATCATAGCTCTGATATAATTTTCTCACAGCAGAGGTGAGTTCTGATAATTATTGCTGGATACAAATATCTTAACTTCATTTTAATAGTGCTTTCTATCAAATCATACTAGCCTGTGCATCCAGATTAGGGCTAACATGCTGAATGATAGTTAATCGATTTTATTTTTTTTTTAACGCATAATGGATTGGGAGAGTGGCAAATATATGAGCCTTAAGGTAAAAATAGAATTGAAGATCCAGTTAGCGTACCCGTGAAGAGAGAAGTTTGATCACCATAGAAAGATGCGCTTTTTTTTTCTCTTCGTAAAACCTTTTTTTATTTGAAATCAATAATGGATAGAAATCTGGTTTTAACATTCCAATGGCAGAATCTCAAGGAGTGGATCTGGTGACCAATTTGCGCGAGTACCTTTTAATCACTGTGTAACTATTTATTAACTTATGACAACTACCTGGGATAATCTTTTAAAATATTCAAAGGAAAGGAGATGACTGGAGCTTGTGTCTACAAGACAGCTGAGATATCCCGAGGTGTGCTTGGACAGCTTTAAGCTAATGACAAGGCAGCAAAAGCCACCTGTGTTAGAGACAGGATCTATCTAATAATGGGGGTATAGGAGACAGGAGAGTTTATCGAGGCTCGATTTAACACTTGTATATAATGAGGAAGTTAGCGGAATGCGAGCCTCCAGTGCGGAGTAAAATCACCTAAAGGCTGTGAATAAAGATTGATAAAGTCGGGACACCCGAGCAAAGATATTACATTGAAT
Organism: Cordylochernes scorpioides; assembly: GCA_030710605.1. NCBI lineage: Eukaryota > Metazoa > Arthropoda > Arachnida > Pseudoscorpiones > Chernetidae > Cordylochernes > Cordylochernes scorpioides. The sequence goes on along the minus strand of CP092885.1, from coordinate 37,937,976 downwards.
ATAATTCGGAACCTATAGGCGTGAGGCGGTATCGTGATTGGATTAGATGGCTAGACACGCAAGGAGGGAGGCCCCCTTTGACGACGTTTTCTGCCAAGTATGATCACTGGATACCGATAGACCGCCTAAAGGGTGTGTTCCCCACATTGGAAATGTCATTGAAGATGTGCCAGCATGCAGAAAAGAAAGGTCTAGGACGAGATGACGTTTCCTAAAATTGACATTTAAGGTGATACGCCTGGACTATAGATGAGGCAGTGAAGTCCATCTAGAATATGGCGCTAATTCCAGAACAAAATGTGGATGGATCGAGCTGAGGTGACGACTCCATATTAAATATACCTCTATAAATTCTTAAATGTCCACATATATTTCCACAGTGAATTATACAAGTTGCACACCTATCTCATGAGCCAGGAATGTAATTATCAGACTGACAGTAAGGAATAATATAAAATTTCTAACCCAGGAACAAACAAGACCCCTGATATGCAACAAAGTCTACAAAATAATTTCCCTATCAAATTCTCAGTATATCATCATAACTCAACAGAAAACCCAGTTACAATTGGTATCATAAAGGGCGAAATAACTTTGTCCTTTCCCAATCCAATGTGCACCTGTTACCACATAGACAGTGATCTTATAACCACATTTGATTTCGTTTCAGCATGTTGTGAGAGAATTGAACTCATGGAAATGCAGCCTTTTAATTACTATGCCTCATACTGTATAAATACATGAAGGAAATTTCTAATAACAGCCGCTAAGTGGCAATGGACACATGCACGTGTTAAGGGGTTAGGTAAACTGATAAGATAAATTTCTAGATATCTTTTTTTTTTTGGCATACCTTTTTTTTTTGTGAAACCAAGATGTGTAAGTCACAAAGGACACATATAGATGCTACAAAGAGCATTGATCTAAGATTACTATCCACCCACATGAATGAACATGTACCTCTCCCATTTCCTTTCCCTTTTGGGCCATGAACCCATCTTTCACCCCTCGGTTCCCTGCCCCCATTAATACATGAGATTCTCTTCTCCAATCCCCACTACTAATCTGAATATTTCAGACAGCAGACTGAGAGAGAACCATGCACCCTGGAGATGACCCCTCACCCAGCCAGGCGCCGTTGCCGTCTGCGCTATACCATTTGGAGAAGTTTGAGGGAAATGGGCTCATACCATTCGACAAGTTCATCCGGGACTTCGAATTGGTCTACGACGTGAAAGCCCTGGATGATTCTAGGAGGAGGATCCTCCTGGACAATCACCTTCGAGGAGCTGCGAGAGAGTTCGCCCTCCAGGCCTCCCAGATCAAACTGGGATACAACGAATTAAAGGAAAACCTGGAACAGAGATTCTCCAGGAGGGCCCCCAAGAAAGAAGCCAGGAAGAAGTTCTTCTCCTGTAGACAAAGGCCCGGAGAAAAGGTTAAGGAATACGCGAACAGAGTGCGGAGCCTCGCCTCAGAAGCCGAGTCAGATGGCCTGAGGATCGACATCACTGAGGTCGCTGATATCTTCCTCACTGGACTCTGTCCAAACCTGTGGCAGAGAGCCCACCAACTCCAGAATGAGTCATGGGAGGTGATTGTGAGCAGTCTCCACCAGATCGAAGAAAGGGATGACGAGTACTCCAGATGCCAAATGGAAGATGAAGAGGGGAGTGCCAGGAAGTTGAGGGAGTTGACGAGCCAGATGGCCCGACTGGAATCCAAGTTAAAGAACCTGGAGACGGAAAACCAAGACCTGAGGAGGACCCACAGGGAGAAACCCAGGATGAATATGGGAAACAGGTGGAACAACAACCAGGCCAGAGGTTTCCAGCGGAGAGGAGGTTCCGCTCAGAACAACCAGCCCACTATACAAGGGACCAGGCAGGAGAGACCCCAACAGAACCCCAACGGTAGAGCCCCACAAGAACAGCGCAAGGAAGGCCCTCCAGCAACAACCAAGGGAGGAGCGCCAAGGGGGTATGAGGGCCCCGAAGCAACGCGGACACCCATCAGGTGCTTCAGATGCGGGGAGACAGGCCACATGGCAAGAATTTGCACAGCCATGACAAAAAAATAGGTCCGGCTTGCCTCAAAGCAGGGAATGGGGGAACTCTAGCCGGCCTACCTGTAATCACATGTACATTTGTAGATAAAGGTTGGTCTCTGAGCAATAGGACTATCAGACTAATTATCGATACAGGCTCAGAGGCCAACATTGTAAATATAGATTCCTTGGATATTAGCGCTGAAGGTTTGGGTAAACCCACCTTCCTTAAGGGGATTAGTGGGAGTGAGTTAAGGTCACTGGGGAGTGAGTTAATAGAGGTTAGGGCCTATATCAGGGGAAAACCCATCAGGGAAGTAAAAACAACATTTGAATACTGCCATCTAGGTGGGCTAGGCTTTGATGGAATCCTAGGTATGCCAGGATTCAAGGCTCTAAGACTCACTCTCAACCATGATGGAAGCGTCAGATCAGACTTTGAGCAGGACGAAGAACCGACTAAGTAGGCCTTCCTGTCCTCGTTACAGGCCAGTGAGGTGCCTGTCAGACCACCCAGTATACCTCTACATAAAATCAGGACAGGGGAAGACGTCCTTAGGGCATATAGTCACTGTTTCTGTGACGACATCTCCGATATGGGCGATGGGTCAACCATCATTGCCCCTAAGTTAAAGATACTGACTGGAAAGCCAGTCTATAGACGTCAGTATCCGATCCCAAATAAGCTGGTCTCAAAGGTGAAGGCCTTAGTAGACGAATTGGAAGAAGCTGGAATAATCGAGGGGAGTACATCCTTATGGAATTCTCCCCTATTCCCTGTTGCTAAAACAGACGGCAGCGTCCGCATTACAATGGACCTGCGATTAATTAATGAGGTGACAGAATTCTTCCCGTTCCCAATACCTCGTGTTTAAGACAACCTGCGTGCTTTTGCAGGCGCAAAGGTCTTCAGCACATTAGACTTGACCTCTGGATTTTTCCAGATTCGCATCCCGGAGGGTGATAGAGATTATTTCACTTTCTCTCTGCCCTGGGGGAGATATCGTTTCACACGTCTACCACAAGGAGCGAAGAACTCAGCTCAGATCTTCCAATGGGCCATGAATTTGGTCCTAGGGGATTTGTTGTATAAATGCGTTCGTTTGTACATCGATGATGTCATCGTCTACAGCGACTCTCATGAGCAGCATGTGGCGGACCTTGCCGCTGTACTCGAACGCCTGAGTCGCTTTAATCTAAAGGCTAGGCGTGGGAAGAGTTATTTCTTCAAGGGCTCTGTAGATTACCTCGGTCATGTAATTGATCAGGATGGGATAAAACCCATGTGGGATAATGTCGCGGCTCTCAGGGATTTGAAACGTCCCCACAACATCAGGGGGGTCAGAAGTCTTTTGGGTACTGTAAACTACTACAGGCGCTTCATACCCAACGCAGGTGAACTCCTAGCTCCACTAAGTAACTTATTGAGAAAGGGGCGAAGATTCACTTGGGGTACAATAGAGCAGACAGCCTTTGAGACCATAAAACAAGTACTAACCAGTGAGCCTTTACTGGCTCATCCAATGATAGGGCGACCATTTATCCTCAATACAGACGCCAATGGAATAGCGGTTGGCGCTTGTCTCCAACAGGAGATAGACGGGGTTGTCAAGCCAATAGCTTACTATAGCAAACGGTTGATGGGCCCCGAAACTCGCTATTCCACAATCGAAAAGGAGGCTTATGCCGTAGTGTTGTCTCTGCAGCACTTTAAACACCTCCTGGCGGGCAGTAAGGTTGAGGTGCATACCGATCACAAACCGATCACTTATAACAAGGGGTCTGATTATAAGAACGCTCGATTGTCTAGGTGGGCAGAGATCATCCAAGACTTCAACGTGACATTTGTGTATGTCCCGGGGAAAGAAAACACGGTAGCCGACTTCCTCAGTAGGTTCCCATGTGAGGATGATCCTGAACCATCACGAGATAAGAGAGTTGTGGCCGCAGTAATTAAAAATCGTGGGCCCCCCTTGATAGATAGTGATCGGACGTGGGAAGGTTTGCTTAAGGACAAGAAATGGGCCCCCTTATTGAAACTAATAGGTGACAGACGGTCTACCGAGACTGTAACTTATAAAAATAAGGATTATAAAATGCACGAGGGTTACCTTGTGTCTAAGAACAGTGGGGGTATCTGGGTGAAGGTGGTTCCGTCAGACATTAGGGAGATGGTGATTAAATATCACCACGACGTTCCGACGGGAGGTCATTTTGGGGTCAAGAAGGTAATGAGAAGGCTGAAGGACGATTATTATTGGCCGGGTATGAGGACACAGGTCCGAAACTATATATACAGATGCGAGGGTTGCCAGCTCTCAAATCAAGGTGTAACCAAGGCTGGTAATGCTCCCCACTTCAGGCCTGGAAAACCATTTGAGCATCTTGCTCTAGACTTCATAGGACCCTTAGAGAAGACTTCCAAAGGACATTCTAGCATCCTGACCATAGTCGATTTATTTACCAAATTCCCTATTTTAATACCTACAAGAGACCAGTGTGCCAGTACAGTGTTTAAAGCGCTGTTGGAAAGCGTAATTACTATCTTTGGAGTACCGAAAACTATACTTTCGGACCGCGGTTCGGCATTCATTAGCTGTATTTTTAAAGGGATTTGCAAGGCCATGGGGGTAAGTGCAGTGAACACCACTGCTTGGAGACCTCAAAGTAATGGCGCTGTAGAAAGGCTCAACAGAACAGTAATTGAATCTTTGCGTAGGTGTGAGGCAGGTTCTAATTGGGATGACATCCTACCCATGGTAGCTTTAGCTATCAGAACCACTGAACATTCTAGTACAGGATTTACGCCAGCGAAACTCGTCTTCGGACACGAGCTGAGGCTTCCGCAACCTTTTCAGGAAGCGGGACAAAGTCCTGTAAGCGAAGATTTGATTGCTCAAACGGCAGCCTTCTACGAGCGGGAACTAACAGAGGAGGTCGAGAAGATAAGAGAGGTAGTAAGGCAAACCTACTTGAATGAACAGGAAGAAGCTAGGATTAAGTTCGAAAACAAAAGGCTGAGAACTTTCAATAACGGGGACTTAGTCCTAGTGGAGAGAATGCATGAGACGAAGGGGCGTCACAAATTTGAGCCAAGGTATGGGGGTCCATATGAGGTACTAAAAAGAGCTGGTGATACTGTATATCTCTTGAAGAATCTAGAAACTGGGAATTTGGATAAATACCATATAGATAGGTTAAAACAATACCATATACCAATTAGGATTTTCCCCACAGAGGAGGAGGAGACTAGTGATGATAATTCAAGTCAAGGTTCCAGTGATGAAGATCATTGGATTCATCTTACAGGTCCAGCTTATCTCCCTAATAGGTCTGTTAATGTAGTGGTTCCACAAGGGGTGACAACCAGAGCGAACTCAGAAGTAATGAGACGAGGGGAAATTGACAGAATTAGTGTGGACAGTTTAACTTTACGCAGGTCTACAAGGGTGAAAAGGCCCACACAGTGTAAATTCTGCTCAGACTGTCGCCACTAACTAGGATTTTGGAGTGTGTACGGAGAATCATCTCAATAGAATGAGAAGCTTAGAGATTCCAACCTTTTTTTTCTTTTAAACCTTTTTTTTTTCAAGGTAAAACTTCAATAGGATTTTTTTTCTATACAAACTATTTCTTGTTAAATCCCGAGTTTCAAAGACCAGTGAGAATAATGTATACCATTATGAATTAATTATTTAGTGTAAATCTGAAATTTTAGTTATTATCGGGAGTATAGGTGAAGGAAGGTGTAGGAAATCACAACTTAGAGGGGGGCTATGTCTAAAACAACAAACCTAATAGGCATCCTATGGCTTGTGTTGGGTAATTTAGAAAAGAAACCCTATAATCCCTGGCTTTCAGGTAGTAGCTTTGAAATAGGTTTCTAATGAGGACATGAAAGTTCAATCTCTCAGAGTGAAGTTGTGAAGTATAGGGACCCTAAGCCAGGGGTAGAAGTTAAGTAGACCCAGACTGTAGTTGATCCTTGGAAAGCACTTGAGAATGTTAGTGTTGGGTAGTGAATCATAAACCCTATAAATCCATCTTTCAATAGAGTGTTGAGGTCGGACTACTGCAAAGGGGGCAGACGCACGATGAAGTAGGAAGAAAGTGAATTCACCCACGGTGGCTAGGGGAGTGACTCAATTCCGCTTTTATGAGGTGTCACGTTTAATGGTTCTTTATTCGCCCTTATATTTGTGTATGTCTTTATAGAATTGTCGTGAAAAGTCGCTTAGTGTCAAGGCAAGGGCAGTTTTTGAAGTTACACTGATTTTTTTTTTGGTAGGTTAGCTTCCAGATTATTTAGAATTGTTAACAATTATTGTTAACAATCATTTATCGAGTATAAAGTATTAGTATATATAGAGCTTGTACAGAGGCATTTTCTTTTGAGTAACCTAGGGCTTTAGTTCCCAATTTGTTTTAATTTTATTATTTTATTTGATTTCACATTGTGTCCTGAAAGATGTTATCATTTGTTAGGATCTATTGATATAGATAAATGAGTATTTTGGCCTTTGTAGCAGCTTTCAACCTTAGTTTGTATGCGTACCGCGAATGATAGGGGGGAGGGTGTATGAATGAATTGGTGCAATGAATGTAGAAAAAGGTTAAAAACTATTACATTGTGAGCCCAAATTACATTAGAATAGGGTTAAGGACTTTAATAGGATCGATTTTTTTTTAATTTTGTCAGAACGAGAAGCCTCAAACAGGACAACTACAAACTCTATCTAGATAGAAAATATTCGCTCCCTTTTGTTAGGTCCCTCGTTAGAGGATATAATTTTCTTTTGATTTCCTTTTATTTTAATTTAGCTTGAATTCTAAGGATTGTGGATAAATGATCCCTATCCCGACCCTCAGACTTGGAGATAGTGGAAGGCAGGGATCAAGCCGACAGCCCACTCATCTCCTCCTCGCAAGAGGAAGCGAAGAGGTATAGATTGAATTTTATGCAGGATGGGGGATTTGTTTTAGCCATGCCGTATAGCCTGGGGTATAACGGCGCGACCTTGGGTAACCGATCTGACACCGTAGTTTCGACGCTTTTAGCGTGGCTGGAGCGAGGGTGTTTCAGACGGGAGGTCCTGTAAGAATAGCATGTAGGCAGAGATTGCCCAGTTATATTCTAGACGAAGTAGTTTCCGTCTATTGAATTTTTTTTGGTACCAGTTTGATCCCCCATAGCTAGCGGAAGTTTCTTCTAATAAAGGATTCGCCCTGCCATACGTTTTGTTGGAATGAATTCGAGCATAAGACCGTTTCGAGAGGCAGAATAAGTAATTATTAGGACCTTCAACGAGTTCAAACTCGTTCCATGATAGGATAAGATTTTAAAGTATTAGTTAACTATAAGGACCGCGAACGAGACGCCAGAACGAACCAGTGAGTCAAAGTTTTAGAAGTGTTGTATTGAGGACAGTAGAATTAAGAGCAGTTATACAGGGAGTAGAATTCTGAAGGAATTTGTAAAAGGAACCAAAATTTCAGATTGATAAAATTCAAACTTATAAGATGTAGATTTATAGGATTCGGGTCAATGAATAGAGAGTATATTAGTAGATGAAAGTAATATGAATTTCTTGGAAGGGGGGGAGGTAGCTGAACTGTACACACCCCAGAGACAAGGTAAACGGAGCCACAAACAAAATAGTAGAAATTGATTAGTCGCTCTGCCAAAACAGAAAAAAATTCTCTTCATACGGTTGTCACCCTAGATTTAAATGGACTGTGTAGTTTAATAGAGGTCTGGGCTATGTTCCATTTGACCAAGATTCTAAATGACGTACCCATCTGGGTTGAGAGAGTATTGTAATTTGAGGAATCTAACACACAAGAGAGAACACACCCCCCCAATAGGATCGGGATAGACGAATATTACCCAGTGACCAACTCGTGATTCCAGACTGGATAAGATTGAAAACTTAACTGAGATACTAAACCTTGAACCTTCAGCGCACAAATGTATATTATGTTTTCATTTTCTTATTGAATATGTTATTATTTTATATCATATATATTATATTATAATCATATACTATTCATTTCAACAATTTTATTTCTTATGATATTCATGATATTAGTAATATTTACCTACCATGTTGCGATTTTTTTTAACATATTGTCATGGCTTATTCTTCCCTCAAGGCATGATCTATTTTATCCTTATTGTCTTTTATCCGCCTTACCTGTATATGTATATATATTTTGTCATCATATATAATTTTGTAGTAGTTTTCTTTATCATCTATCATGGGATGATTTTTAACATATTTAATCACTATCTGCATGATACGTGTTTTCTTCAATATATATATTTTATACCCATCATATAACATGGAAGGATTCATTTTATCATTACATATTTCGTGCCTTATTTAATAATTACTTTCATAATTTGTTTCTGTAATTTTTTTTTAATTTAGCAAAAGTCATCATGTCATAGGCTAATCATTATATACCAAGATATTTCTTTCAGCTAACTATAATTATCCTTTCCTTTGATTGTATATGTATAACTATACCACACGAATGTCTTGATTGGTACTTAAATAAAGATGCTGGCATGTTTTAGGAGTTGGACTAGTCAGTTATTTCTAAACGACTTCTTGGCGCCAAATTTTTTTATATATAATATGTAATAGGGAAATGTTCTAACTGTATTGTTAGCAGAAAGAAGGTAGCAGTGAATCCAGCACCCCAAGAGGCAAGGATGGGGTTGAGAGGACCTACCACAAGGAAGGCCTACTCCTCAAGACCAAAGAAGAAAGTGGAAGGGTGGTATATATACCCATGAATGGTAAGACAGATGACCTTGCTTACTTCCATACATATGATATGACTGTCCCCAATGGCCTGTGTTGATAACAGTGGGCTGACAGAATAATAACAAAAGAAACCCTTTGTCAGGATGCACGATGCCCACTAATACTCAGAATAATAAACATCTAGAATGACATACCATCATTTGATTAGCCTTATTTTCCCTATAGGTTTCGGTACATCTGGCTTCACCTAGTAATGGAAAATGCATTTTGCTAGAAGTGGGCCTGCTTTCATAGTAACTGATGAAAAGCAGATGAATAATGAGTAGCATAAACGCATTTGTCCATTACTTGGCAGGGGGAGGATTGTTGGGGCACGTTTTTGTAACCATACCCCAACAGAAGATGTATGTATGATCAACGTCAAATGGATACATGGCTTCCCTCCCACATAGACTTATAGACCACCTTTTTGCCCAGAAACCTAGACTCTTGATGACACCAGACTTCCATGCCGAAAGCTGATGCCTGGTAGAGAAGAAGACACCAGTGACATCCAGAGATATCCGCGCTGGAAGCTGTTGTATCATATGTACATATATGCCCCTCATTTAAAATCTAGGTAAAGGTGACCAGAAGAAATGGAGAAGGAAGATTTCTAAAAGACTAAGGCCATATAAATATCTTTCCCGAGAGAGGGAAGCATCGTGTTACAGTCCAAGGGGAAGGGGGCTCGTTATATATACCTTCCCGAGAAAAGGGAGGATCGTATTTCAATCCATGTGGAGGGGGGCCTGGTGTCTGATGAAATTTTACACTAGTTCCGTGGCTGTTTCTCTCTTTAGATTTTTTTGTTTTGGTAATACTATATGTTCTATTTTGATGGGAGAGGCCTGGGGCGTCTGTGAAATTGTATACTGGAGCCGTTGGCCATTTTGATTGGTGTTTTTTTCGACGAATGAAAATGCCAGCCAATAGAAACTTTGGTGCGGCCAGCGAATGAAAATGGAGGGAGACAAAGATAAAAGAGGGTTTCGTTGCCAAAAAGAGATTCAATCGGAGTCGCTCAGTGAGAGGACAGTCTTCAGTCGGGAGACCAGACCTTTGCCGGCACTTTCGAGAAAAGGTAAGCCATTTGTCATTATGACTTAGCGCCCCCCCTTTTTGTGTAGTAACCAACCTAGATTTCGCATGGGCCCTAAAGGGCTTTAAGTAACTTCAGGTCACCTCTATCTAGATTACTATGTAAATAGCATATCTCGTCAGTATAGACATGTTCCCAAATTTTAATTTATTTAAATAAATATCTAGAGAAATTTTCTTGATTCCTCTCATACGTATTCCATTCCTTTTGCTTTATGGTACTACCCCCACACCTTAATTTCACAAATTGTACTAAATATAGAACTACCGACTCTGTTGGAATAGAGTTGTGTACTATATCTTTGCTGTGATATATTGACACAGCAACAGTTGCAAAATACGACTTTATTAGGGCTACTTTGAGGGTATCTATCTGTCAGGTTTTAGTAATGTTTGTACTTTTATGTGTTTCAGTGCGTTATTCCATCATATTTACCATTATACCATATTTTCTGATTCCTCGGGCTATTGTTACGCTGTTAGGAGGGTACGGCATGATGCAAACAGATTTGTATGTTTGACTATTGTTTGTGTTATTTGGGCTATAAAAATGCCTTAATATGAATCTATTTAAGTTGATCTGTAGAAATTATAGAGATCTGTTGCTATAATTTTCCTCTATGAAATAGCTCCCAGCGTCTTCAGTGGGTTGCTAAACCTCCAGAAGGAGTCTTTTATAGATTGTCCAATTTAATAACGATTTCATGGGTTGTCTGATGAAATTGTATACTAGTGTCGTGGCTGTTTCCATCTTTAGACCTTTGTTCTGACAATATTATATGCTCGATCCCTGCTTTAGCTCAACTCTTAATCAATTACAGAGTTTCCCCCCTTTTTTTATTTTATTTATCCTGTTTGCACAAATTGTATTACATGTGATGATGTAAAGACATATGTCGATAGTGCATCATTGACAGCTGTGCTTCTATTATACAACATTAAGGTCTTGCTGCGGGTTATATACATGGGGTTGTTGGCCTAAATTGCTATATATATATATACTTAAGTAAGGAAACTTTAATAAGTCACATCGTGTATCCTCCCTTTTCATCTATCCAAACCGGGAACGCAACACCTGTTGAATGTTTGGCCACGCTCTCTTCAGTCATCATTTTTATTTGAAAAAATTATTAGGGTGTGACCTTAATAATTCACATTTATTATATTGCTCTTATTTCTATATACAGTAGAACTTCCATGAGAGAACACTCATGCTAGAGGACACCTCTCTATAAAGGACAGTTTTTTTTTGCAAATTATCATTTTTGCTATTTAGCAACTCTCCTCCAATAAGAGGACACCTCTCTCTAAAGGACACTATGGCTCTGCAATTAGGTGTCCTTTACAGCGAGGTTCTAATGTATATATTAAATTCTTGAATATCGAGCAATCCATATGAAATTGTTAATTAAAAGGCTTATTTTGGATCAAAAAAAGAAGCCTTTTAATTATTATATTAAATTATAATTATAAAATTTGTGTGGGTACTATTTCTTTCAAAATCATCACAATTTTAAAATCAGTAAATTGTGGGAGCAGACCTATTTTATCCAACTTTGGAAATTAGTGAATAAGAAATTTATTAAGTTACTGCGGAGGTGGAGTAGCTCCTGAAATGTCAAACGACCCCGCTCTATCAGAGAGGGTATTTCTTCACATTATTGCAGCCTTGCCTCACTGCTAGTGATGTTGTTATTTTCTCTTTGAGAATTCTGGATTTACATATTGTTGGGATCTTCTGCATAGTGCTCTTGTGGTTTCCATCT